>JXWZ01000418.1:0-81112 GCA_000956215.1 Anopheles farauti No. 4
AAAACCCCAAATATTCGTAGGTGGGCGTATAGTTGTGTTACAGGGAGCGATTTTGACCATCGTGAAAAAATAGTAACAGTAGTTTTAAAATTTTACAAAAATCATGAAAATGTGTATTTTAATACAACCTTCATCTTTGCTGAACATTGCTTTTAGCTATCTCTTCAACTTTTCGTTTTATTCACAAAAAACGGGTGGGCGTATAGTTGTGTTACGGACTGTATTAACATAAGAAACCGTAAAATGTTTGTTATAACCGTCCGGTAAATCCTTCCAGCCTTCATAACAATCAACCTTACACTGCGCAATGTAAATGCTCCTGCTTCCAAGCAATCCAATCATTCACACCACCACCATGTTGTGATAACACGGTAAAAAAGTGGGTTGAAGAATTTATGTGAACCACCCGGTGTAAATTGGTCCCCACGCGTGAAGATCTCCACACGCAGGATGTTCCCCGGTTAGGACACCACACCGCAGCAGGCCCAGCATGATAAGGCTAAAGCGCGGAGGCGCATGGTTGAAATTTAAGACCCCCGTGTTATTATTCAACAATTATGATCCACCCAAACCCCGTTGCTCCCGGTGGCACATTACCACCTTCGCAAGCCACGCTTCCAAGCAGATCATTAGGAGGTGAGCGGAGTGGGACGGTACGACCGGGGAAGAAAGAAAGCGAACGCCAGTAGGAGATCTACACGCCCCAGGTCCGAGCATCATCGAAGACGGGCCCGCCGTGTGCACGAGCGCTCAGTCTTCGACCCTCGTCAATCTCATGGCCCCGCTCCGCCGCCTTTCCACCGTGCACCTCCGGCCGCAAATTGGCAAGGCTCACCCGAACCATCACCGGCGACCGAAATCATCGAAGCAGCGCCAGCACCAGCATCGGAGTTTTCCCTTCGCATTAGACATCATTTCCATCTCAGTCCCTCCGGGTTTATGCTTTTTTCCGTCTAATTTATATTCGAAATTTATGTCCGCTTACAATATCACCAACCACCCGGCCGAAGACGGGAGGACTACACGTGGCAAACGACGCAGGAAAGCGAACGGTCGGTGGCAGCGGGGCCGGCAGGGGTAGCGTCGTTTCGTTTTTCCCTACTCATAACTTGTGTCCTTCTGGCCGCCTCACCTCACCGCGCTGCACCGCGCAGCATCCTGAAGTTCCCCCATCCACTCTCTTATCACCAAGCGCTGGCAGTCAGCGAAACGGAAACCACCCACACAAACTTTACCAGCCCGGCGCTGGAAAGATGGCGGCTGTCTCTTCTGTTTTCCAACCCGTCAGGCGTCCATCAGGCGCTTGCGTTTCGTTCGGCTTCGTCTGGTGTTTCTCCGGTCGGTTCGCATTTTGACAGTGCTTCTGTGCGCTTCGCTTTTGCTTCGAGAAAATAAGCGAGACCCCATTCGCCCTTCCCTACCGCTCAGCCGCCGCGCAAAACGATGGTGAGATTTCCACTGTTGCAGTGAAACGATTCTAGGACGATGCAAAAACACAGAAAAAGAAACACGGGGACAAAATCACCTTTCGCTCGATTTCATTTGTTGTTCTCTCTCCCCCCCGTGGCCATTGTTTATTCGCACTCGCCCTCACCTCACCGCCTACTGTGTTGCTTTGCCCCGTTTTACCTCACCTTAAATTTACGATGAAAGCGTAAAAAAAAAGCGTAATGCGCTTTTTATTTTCGTTTTGCTAGTGAATTTCATCCTTTAGACAGCGGTGGAAAGGTTGCGTTTTCTTCGCCCCTTACCACTTCCAATTCTTTGTCAGCTTCAATTGTTTCAGAGTGCGAATGGTAAAACGTGTAAACTAAACTAAACACGACGGACGGTTCCGCGTGACGGAGCGTGTAAAGATGACTGCACCATCACTACTATATGGTAACAGCGTTTTGACAGTTTTCTATTGACCGGGTTGGGCGGCGTCAGTAGAAGGAGGGCTGATGGGGCGAAAATTAGGCTCCCAGAAAAGGAACTAGTATTCTCGAAATATGGTAAATAATTATGGTGCTTTCCTATCTTCCGACGCTTTGCCGCGTTCGATGCTAAAATTCCTTTGGTTTACTTTGGTTGTACGGACACCCGTGACAAGTTTTGCTGATACAAATTTGCTCACAATTAGGGTATTTATTACCATTGCGTTTGTTTGTTGTGCCGAGACACAATGCGAGAGTCGGTGCCAAATCGCAACTGGTACGCTCTTCCGTTGGTGGATCAGTGACTATCGCTAATGGGAAAAGGACGGTCCATGTCAGATAGTTGTAATACCTAAAAAAATCCTCCGTCTTGATAATTTACTTATTCAAATAATAATGTAGTAAACTATTCACTCATTGCTTAAATCTTTATTTTACTTCATAATTGGGATAATACAAATATTCATTTTAATAGATTATTGTTAACATCAGGATTTGTTTTCCTGGAAATAAAAACTTCCAAACTATTCTTAATAAGCTTAACAAGGGAAGAAAAATAAAAATGCATCATCTCAATCTTCACCAAATTTCAAAACATTTATGTTTTGTTTAATTATTCAAGCTAATTAAACTTTTTTTTTTACAGATGGGTAAAATGGTTAGGCTGATTTAAATATAACAATAATTTGTTTTATACTACATTTTTATATAATATACTAAGTGAATTTCGACAAAAGCTGCTGAATGGATTGGATGCTCAACAACTTTGGTAAGATGGACTACAAAATTATATCCACACCAAATTATTTTATAATAATTCGAAACGAATTCAATGTTCAACCTCAAATGTAACGTATCTTACCATCATTTTGTCACGTTTGGAAAACACAACCTCTTCGCAACCCCTCTGGCAGGCTGTAACAAAACCATATACTTCTTCAAACTCCTCGTAACAGATTTCATGTCTTCAAAAACGAATTTGGTAGACATTTTGCAGCCGTCATCGTTGACGAGCAGTGATAGCATCCCTAGAAAGCGAGCATCTATCACAGTTCTTTTCACCCTCGAATCGCCATGATTCCGTGTACCCTTTCCTGGGAAACCACACCACATTCCATCGTACCGTTGTCGAACAGACCACCCCTCCGAACCATCGTTTTTATGAGCCATGGCAAATTTATTGCAAATAAGTTTTGCTAACGGCTCATTGGTGTGTCACAATTCACACTGCTGCGTATCGCTTCTTGAGTTCCGTCATCCTGGCGATCCCTGCTAGGTTTTGACGGAAGCGTACCATCGGAATGGGGGCTTACGATGGTGGAATTCTCCCTCCATTGATCGACCTTTGCCCACGAAAATTGCTGGCATGTTGCAAGGAAAGATAGTGTTTGTCTCATAGCGTAACAAACGTCAGAATATTTTCACTAAAAAGATAATAAAAGACGATAAGGTAGGTTATTTTGTGAAAAACAATAGAGTTACGAGCCAGACGTAAGATTTTTTCTACTTATCTATGGGTATAGAACATTATTTCGATTTGCAACAATTTGCAATTCATTCATTCATTTTCAATTGTCGAAAATTATGCGATGATTCATTTCTTTGTGCATTTAACGCCAAGCAGACGTACAGTGGGCAATATTGAAACTACTTAGTAGGAATAGCAAGCAACAGGTGGCGCTAGTGGTCGCATGCACAGTGGAAGTCTCATGTCTCATTGAAATATAACACTTTTTCAAATATTCCACAACTAACCGTTATTATCCGTTACTTGTTGTAACGGTTTTTGTTTTTTCTTGCTGTAACGGATAATGGTTTTTGTTGTTTAAACACATTTAGAAATAAATAAAATATGTACTTTTCTTTACTTTAATACTTTTCAAACATATGAAACCTTTTTCGACTTAAATTGAATACATGAATAAAACATTTAATAAACTACATTCACCACAAATTATAATTCCTTATTCTTATGTATTGAACTTATCCCTAAAGAACGTAATAATTATTACTGAAGTCCGTAAAATCAAATCAAATCAAATCCAGTCCAGCATGGAAATAATTCCAATGTAAAACCATAACAAGTAATAGATTTTTATGTATTTACCCTAATTCATTTTCTATATTCATATTCATAAAACTAGACCGTACTGCCGTATTGATGCTCAATTCGTAGACTTTATATGTAAAAATAAACTAAGATAAATAATATCATATTTATAAATTATCTGTTCGTAGATATCAATTTTTTCTTAGCCATACTTCTAATCTATTTATAATTTTTTTAGGTGTCGATTTAAATAAATAAGAAAAGTTTCGAGTTTAAAATGAAGTCTTTCAAAATAAAATAAATATCGCTTCGGATAACATTAAAATACAATTTGATTTAAAAAAAACAACAAATTTATATTGCATTATGCAATCATAATGGGTTCTTTATTTACAAAATCATAATTGAATATTGTAGGTGTAAATTAGAGTACTTTTTGCTATCTTTTACTAATTTCTTTAAAATATGTGAAATATTTTAAATTATTGATAAAACAGTATGCTGTGTACATCTGTTGAATCTTTAAATAAATATAGTTCATTTGATACATGTTATCAAAAAACATTTCAAATCCAAATACATCAAATTATTCATTTTACCTTACAAACTGTAATGCAAACCTTTTTTTTAATCATTAAGAAAATGTATGTACTAGTTTCCGCTGTTCAAAACCATGTTAACTTTTAAATAACTTTTTCTAATTAACCTTTTAATAACTGGTACACTTACTCTATATAATACTAGATAAAACCCTATGAATGTACTTCTGATGCCGAATAGTAATTAATAAAATGATTCCAGTATTCAAACATACAGAAAACGATGTTTCGTATATTTTTAATTTGGAGCATAAATTTTTTTTTTCTTAATTTAAAAGCAAAATATGGGGATGGTAATTTCTTTGGTTTAACTGTTTTCTAGTTGATACAAAACAGATAATATGACAGTATTATATAACGTTTTATATTTATATTTTCTACATTGTAATAACACCTTGTAATGTAATAAACATTGTTAACATATAAAAATAAGAAACAAAAATTGATTCAATGCCAATATAGTAACGATAATGTATTACCCCTGAAAAATTTATTGCGCCGACTCCATTCTAAAGATTTGGTAAGCGACGAACCTGAGAACCAGCCGAAAAATAGTGTGAGACCAAAAAATTTTTTGTGTTTTGGAAAGACAATCACTGCATCAAAACGACCATTTCAATGAAATAACATACCGAGAAAGTAATTTTAAACTACTTTCAGATTTTTTTTAACATGAAGTTAATAGTAAAGCTATATAAGAATCATTAATAGCATAATTAATGTGAGGAATGTCTTGTGTAATTAACAAGAAATAATAAGAATACAGGGGCGGCCCGGTGGTGTAGTGGCAGCGGCGCCGGTCTTCACACGACAGGACCGGTACCATGATCCCATTCGGACCGTCTCCCCCTAGCGAGGAGTGACTAACCAGCTATGGTGGTAAAATTAGTCTAGAAAGCCGGTTAAACGGCAGGCATGACTTCGGTCGTTACGCCAAATAGAAGAAGAAGAAGAATAAGAATACAATAAAATAAGTCAAGTAATTACTAACGTCTGGCAAAGCCTGTGTTTCATCACAGGCTTATTTAGAGTCATTTGTCTTTTTATAACACTCCGAGCAGGTTATTCACTCCTCGCTAAGGGTTCTGAGACGGTCTTGAAGGAATTGTGGTGCCTGTGAAAGACAAGAGTCACTACTCTTAAACGGCTTTACAAGCCTCGCTCATTCAGCATTGATTAATTAAAAAATTAATAAAAAGAATACTCACAGGAACGGTGGTCTACCTTTGATAAGCCTTAAAGAGTGTTCTTCATGTATGAAGTTGTACCATTAATTCCGTGGTAAATAAAATTGGAATTTTGATTCCGCTTCTGTGTTTTTTTCTTTAATAAAATAACGTCCATTGACGAGTACAGGTGTAAAAACGACAACAATTAACAAGACTTATCGTAACATTGAAACGTACACATTTCTGCACGTATGCCACTTAGCACAGACGTAGCTCTCCATGCTCAATCTTGCTGTTGACCAACATGAAGAGTGTACTACGCTGAAAGACCGACAGAGTGGAACGTTGGATGTTGCCGTCTTCGACCAGCTCTGTAGAATGACGCGGGTTATGAGGTTGACAGTTGAGCCGTACGCAAATTGCTGGATGACGATCCGAAGGCAGGGATACGTTGACGGAACAGAGGCGATATTCGGAGGGTTTCTAGCACAAGCTATATGATGCGCTTTGTCTAGTAGACACCCCTGATCGGCAACATACCGTTTCTTCATCAGCGCTTGGGTTAAGATGGCAAAAATGTGGAAGTTGAGACCACCGTTGCGGGTTGAATCCAGTTTTGTTTTACTCTGAGGCCCCCGGATCCATCCCAGACCAAAGAGAGTGGGTGCATTGTGCAGATCACCTTCGCTTTGTCCATTGCACGGTATTGCTTACGTAACGGTAGGTTTGAATTTAAACCCGTTGTTACTTAACCGTTGGGATTGTCATCTTTGGCCTAAATAAACATAAATTTATCAGAACGGCCCGATGTACGAAACTAGCTATAAGAATAAGATATGAAGGCATAGGCAAGAACTACGAACGACGAAAAGCACCCAAAAACGGATAACGCACCAACAGATTTTCTAGAACAATAAAAACCAGTCCGAAGAGCTAGACAACCCGGCGTAAACAAATTAAACCATCAGCGGAAAGGACTCGAAAGTAAGCCAAGTAAGCGTACTGGTGCAGCCGGTGATAAACATAAACGGCGGTTTATTTAAAGAGGACCAACCCATAGGACGAAAGAGCGTATTGTTCCATGCACGGCTTTTCCTAACACATGTAAATTCGTGTCGCGACATTAACCCACACTATCAAACATTGTTAGTATATTAGCAGCTCCATTATTGTAATAAAATTAGATTCAATCGGAACGTTGACTGGAGAAAGTCTCGTGTTTTGAACAAAATTCTTTGACTTCGCCCTTAGCTTTTGGTTAAGTCTCATCCCGGGTTTTCTGCCCTCAGCTGAAACGTTGTATCTGAAACGGATAATTCTTCCAAATAAAGGTGGTCCGCGATTGGATCATTTCTCAGTACAACTTTTGTATTACCAGAATCGTAAAATCAGGCACAATCTCAAAAAAAAATACTATTTTAGTCTAACAAAATTGTACTTACGTACTGCAATAAACAAATTAGTCTCTTGAACAACCAAAATTGTACTGAACAAAACTGAGCTACTTACCAACATCAGGCCAGAATATTATTAGGCAGTAAATACAAATACCGATTTACTTCCAACGCGTTTCGGGTTTTTTTCATATGGAGTAACATGTCAGTCAGCTGGAAAATTAGGCAATTTTCAATCGCCCCGATAAAATCTCTAGACGTTTAGAAACGACATAAAATTGTTTAAAACTGAGCTTACATCGCAAACTGCTTCAGCATTTTATGTCGAACACGCTCCATTGCAAGTTTTAAACTTTGTATAATAAACCGAATCAAGCGTTTTTTTCATTGCTTGTGTAAGAAGAGTGGCCACGACATAAATTTTCTAGAGCCCTTTCCTAGGTTGTCATATTTGACAAATGTGTACCGTGAGCTATTCATTACATGCATCATTTTGGAGAATTGTTATGATAAATGATGACTGAAACCATGTATATTGTGTTAATTTGTTACTTTTAGAACTGTTTTTTGTAAAAACATCTCATATAATCAGTAGTTTCGATACGGAGCTGTCAAACGTAGTATGTTTTTTTCTCGTATGTCCGTCAGCATACTGTTCCCATGATCTAACCCGCTTTCGTTACACTCTTTGGGATGGTGCCCTCCGTGGACGTGTTTGTATTGTTTTCTTGTATTGTTTTTTTACGCTACTAACTTGTCGACACGCATCGTCCCGTGCTCTGTGCAAAATGTTTCCTTTTTCGTGAATGTTTCATATCGACACCGAAATTTTTCCTGCGTGCGTTTAACCTAACACACCAATTTCCATACACGCACACCACAGTGCTGTGTTTTTCCTTCTCGCCAACCGTTCTCGCATAAACGGGACGCTTTTCTTCACACTTCGTGCCCCACCTTGTGGCCCTCCCGGTCGCATTTTCACTCGGTCGTCGTTCCCGTGGTTAGTGAACGGAAAAATTTTCTTCGTGCACCGAAGGTCGCTTCATGCATGCTGTGTTTGCTCGAGACGTCTCGTACCGGTCTCATAGTGGGTGAAAAAAATACCCAAACACAGTGCAGGGGCAGCAATTCTGTGGTGAAAATTTTTACCAACGAAAAGTGGTCTCAACGTGCCCAGAAGAAAACCGGTTCTGCGAGAGCGGAAGCGACGCTAAATAGAATCATTCGTTCGTTCTTCTCCGGAAGTGAATTTCGTTCGTTTCGTTTGTGTGACTGTGAGTGTTGCTCGTGTCGGGTGTATGTAACAGGAAGCGGAAGCGAGCAGCTAGTCCGGAAACCGAGGGACCGCAAATCGAGTCCGTAAATTTTATCATCTCAATACAGCGAAACAAGCCCGCGAAAACTTCGTCCTTCATCTCTCAATCGACCCGAAGGATTACCCATAAAGCATGGTGCAAAAGTATGAATCTCCCGTCAGGATCTACAAATATCCTTTCGAGTTGGTCGTGGCGGTAAGTACTGCAACCCGTGGAATGTGATGGGGTGGGAGCTCGTGCCTACTGTTTTAATTTTATCCTCCTCCCACTTTGTGTATCGCAACCTTCCCTCGAGCACACGGTTGCAATTTCTTCCCGCCCAGTCGTTCGCGTGTGGATTTAATACTAGTGTGCGAACAACAGTAAACGTAGCATTTTACATGACCGAATCGAAATCAAAGGCAGCGACGATAATTATAAAGACTTAGCGACTACGAGAGACGGCACACGTGAAGGACGTTTGAAGCCGTTGGAAGTCTCGATTTCTGCTCGGATAATCCTACCCCGTTCTAGGGTGGAAGTATTAGGTTGTAGTGTTTATTTTTGTTTTAAATTGCTTCACAAGTCGATGTCGTATTATCTTACTTTTGTATCCGATACGAAAGTAAAATCACGAGGTGTTACCCTCAAAATTCGGTGCTTTTTCTTGGATCTAGCGGTATACAATTTTGATGCTATGTGGGTAACATTTTCGTTTTACACATGTAATTACTTTTATTCTATAATCTTAATTACAACAACAAAAAAACAACCTTTTATGTTACACTATCACTGAACGTACATATAAATAAATACGAAAATGTTGCAAAACCTCCAAACACACTTTCATCTTTGGTCGGTCAAATCTAGCACAACGATAAAGTCGTAGCAACCTGATTTTTCCTCCTTCACCAAATCGGACAGATCAGTGGTCGGCAAGCTCATACGAGCAGCCATAAATTTTGTTCATTTAAACTATTTTTCAACAGTTACAGAAGAAAAATTGAAAATCAAAATTGGAGATCCGAAATCCTGTTCCGAATAGATTATTGGTTACTACTTATTCCCGAACTTAATGTTGATCATTCATTTTCCATGCATCTGTGTTTAATAAGGAAATCTACATTGACAATTGTATCGATAGTTTTCTCACTCAATATTTAAAACAAGGATATTTACCTGTTCATCATTGGGTTGGAAATGTATCGGACTAGTAAGTGCTTGCATGTTGGTAATAATTGCAAATTTTCAATTCCGTTTTGGTTTTATTTTGAACAAATTAATTTTAAAATATTTGATAATATGGCGCATTTTAATAAAAAATTGGCAAACTAAATTTTGTCTTAAAAAATTTCTTGATTCTTCTCTGTTTTTTGGTTCTGTTTCTATCGCAAAAAATGGATATAAAAGAGGGTTTTAAAATATTGTAGTTGAATAAACTTTTGCGAATCACATGGAAACGAAAGAGACTCGGGACAACTACGCCACGTACCGATATTATTTGCACAACTTTTACCCAAGAGTCACCAAATTTATGGCGCCAAAGTGCCGGTCATTGCCGAACACTGGAATAAACCGCTGCCTTACTTTCGGAAGAGGGCTTACTAACAATGGGCCATTTGTTTACCCTTTATTGTTACTTTACGAAACCAAGGCAAGGTTGTGGCGTTCGGCTTGACCTTCATTCTGCTGCTATGAACTTTTGCCATGGCATCTTCCTCAATAGCTTTAACAGAGTCCGTACGATTGATATTCTTTTGTTTCTAACATTGGTACTTATTTTTATAACATATTTTGCCCAACGGTTATCCGTTAACCCAATAACTATCGATTTGAGCATTATCACCTTTCTTCAACCTTGTTTTTTAGCGCTCGAATCCTCCTGAGTAACGATGGAAATACAAACAATCAAACCTTTGAACGCAACTGAACAATGACTCGTTTGTGCAAAGCTCCACCAAGAGTTCGTCTGATGTCCCACGTGTTTTGAAGACTTAACCATTCGAGCGAACAAAACAAAATAAAAACATGTCACCGAAATCAACGTGGCGCCGGAAAATATTGATCACCGTTTTTCCTACGGTTGCATGAGGGGTTTTTCAACTTGCGCAACTTAATATTTTTCGAACGTATCCCCGGCTCCTGGAAAAGCATTGAAATGAGAACGAAGTATTTTTTTCAAGAACATAAATAAAGCCAAAGTTGAACCCGAATTTGAAGAACCAGAAGATGTTTTTGACTTATGGCATCAAAACGTTCGACGGACCAGGTTTCGTAACGATAATTCAAAGTGTAGTTATCACTCAGATGCTTATTTCGTGGTAATTTTCCTACCATAGAATCAGAGGATTAAATTTTTAGATATTTTCCCTTTCCCTTACATGAACAAAATAATACGTCCAAATAAAACTTTGCACCTTTGCCATTCATACTAAAAAAAAAACACTCACAAAAACAAGCACGTTCGCGTTTATTCCCTTGCTTATCGTTCCCTCGCGGTACCACGGTAGTCTTTAGTGGTCTCGGGCGTGTACTTTATCAATTTAATGGTTAACTTTCAAAGTTTGAATCCAAATTTGTCTTGACCGTCCCGAGTGTACCCATGGTAACACAAAAGTGTGCAAAAGTGTACCCATAGTAACGCAAACGAAATATCCTCTCTGCTCCAGTCGGATTTTTTGCCCTTCAAAGCAATGTCTTTCTTTTTCCAAGCGTTACCACGAGATTGTCACACTGGTGAAACTTTTTAATTATGTCGTTAATTAATTCATTTATTGAACTTTGTCATACTTGTGACTGTGGAAATGAGTTACTATAAAAAGTGCTTACGACTTACTTACATTACTTACTGTTTACGGCAAAATGAGCAATATATTTGAGCTTTTTTTCATCGTATTTAAGATATAAGATCCTGAAATACAATTTTTTTTATAAAGCTTTAAATTAATCAACGTGATTGCCGCGGAATCACGTTCAACAATACTGCTCCCAACAGAGTTAAGAGCCTTTTCTCATTATAATCATTCGTTCGTCCTTCCTCGTGCTATTTTAAAACATTTTGCTTAATATGGCTCCGTCCCCTACATTGACCCTGGCCTTCCCTACCGGCCACTGTAGTGGAATATCCTACCTTATTAACGACGATGCACTACTGTGCGTCTTCGTGATGGGTCAGTAGGATTTTCGCATTTGTTTGTGCGCTGTGTGTATGTGTGTGTGTTTATGGTTTACCGTTGTGGTGAAAATGCAGGAGTTTCCATTGGTGGTATTCGTCCATTTTCAAGGTTGCATCGGACGCCGCACAGCAGCAATGGGTGGGAAAGGAATTTACCCCAGTGACGGTATTGCCTGCGAAAGTGTTCGCGCGCGCGCAAATGCACACACACACATATACACACTCGTTTTGCAAACTTTTTTCCAACATAAAAAATGCTCATCGTCTTGTTTCGTGTGACCAACGTGAAGTGGTGAATGGAGGTAGGGATTGGCACTCAAAAATGTCGAACATGGTTTAAGCGATGGAATGTAACACACATGCAGGCACACACACACACACACACACTCACTACATCGTACCACAACGGTCGCGGCCAATGAAGGCAGAAACTTTCGCAAAAGTAATAAATTTTAAACTAGCCATACACCTTCCCTGAACAGACTGTAAGCCCCTCTCGTGCGGTTATGTTAGTTCGTTGTTTGACCACGAAAAAATGCATCCCAAAACCATCACCCACCCCCCTCCCCTCCTCCTCCTTCTTCTCCTGCACTGGGGCATGTCTTTTTCCAGCATTACGTATGCTCCGTGGTGAGGTAACGGGCAGTTGGCCAATACACCACGATGCAGCATGCAACTTGGCAATGTGTTCTCTCCCCCATTCCCCCTCTTGTGTTCGCGTTCGTCAGCTGTTTGGCGACCCTGTCACCGTTCGAGAGATGCGTTCGAGGTGTAGCGCACAGTAAGAAGAAAAAGTACATTTTTAAAGGTCAACAAACGGCGCCGAAATCAAGTTGCCGTGTGTGAGTGTGTTGGGCCTCGATTCGGCCTCGATTTAACTGCCGCGAGAGTACCTTTTCTGTTCCCTTTCCGCACCAGTGTGTAATGAGAAAATGTGTTTTTCAATGTGATGCGAGAGAATGTTTTCATTTGCGTCAATTCGGATTTACACTGCGCCTGGTGCTTGCTCACATGCGACTTGGCTACTAGGCATGTTTTGATAGCACTGTTTGTGTACGGCTTGTTGTCGTCAAGTTAGAGAATACCTTTATGTGTTGCTTGCACCATTTTGCTACCTATGGAACACAGCGAGACACGCTAAAAACGATATTATGCCCCGATACATGCAGCAAGCAGTGTTGGTTTAGCGATTAAGATCTCCAGGATGTTTGTAAACGATCATCACATGGCATCGTACCGAGACCACCTCCCACCGTGCAGGGCCATCTGTGTTTTGGGAGGTACGGATGGCATGTATGAGTTCAAAACAGGCGCAATCACACCTGAATGAGTATGTTTTTTGATTTCAACAACAAAGAGACGACGTTCCTCTCCATAAGTGTTTACCTTTACTTCACTGATACTAGTGTGAGAGCAATAAAATTTTATTGTTTTTTTTTTCGATTTATTACATACTTTCAGTTTTTTTTTTGTTTCCCTTTTTGGCAATGATTTCAGCCAGGCGGTGATTGTGAAAATGAAGAAAATGATGAACTTAGAGGCAGTTTTCGTTCAGGCATACGATGGCGAACTACAAAATATTGCTCTTCAAACTTTCAAAACAGCTCGTTGAATTCGTTTGTATTGAAAAAAAAAAGAAAAACACTGATCAAAACTGGTCAGGAAGTTTTCAAATTCGGTTTCTTTTAGTTAAGCATTTGGTAATATCGAAAGAAACACATCTGTCGTCACGTAAAAGTTAAATAATTTAAAAAAAATATTAAAAAGAATGGTAGAAAAATTATGTTTGTCTTTTGCAATGATTAATCAAAAAAAATATTTACAGATTTGTTTTTTTTTTATTTTTTGCAACACAAATTTGTAACGAAAGAAATCTTGCAAGGGCTTGCGTTTGACTTTGAAAAATTGTCTACGGAATCATTCCATAGTAGCTCTTCATCTAACTGATCTAGTTGTAAAATGTGGATAATAGTTGTTTTTTAAGGATAATATTTTCTTATAGATTAGAAGAATTATTATCATCAATTGAAACCATCTTCAAAAAATTTTATAGAAAAAAAAACAAATAACATATGCCAAATTTACAATCATGAACCTGATTCAATTTATTTTACACATTTGCTTTGAGTCACAGGTGAAAAGTTAAGCGGGCACACATTAAGCACTTTGATAACAGTACACTAAAACCAGCTACGATGCAGTTCTGCTAGCACAATTATGCAAATGTCGTCGTAATAAACGTTTATTATGGTAACCTCTGCCGTCAGCCACAACCGGTTCACACTGGTTTGACTTCTTCGGCGCTCGTAATTAGCCTCGAAATGTTACGAAACAATTAACGAAGGTACACTTCACGCAACAGGGTAGGTTAGGGAGCAAAAGAAAGAAAAAAAATCTGCTGCCTATTAGCTTTCTTTTCCATTAGCTCGCTATAAGCCATGCAAACAATACGGCTTGTGACGTCTAATCCGCACACAGCAGCAGCGGAGGGAAGACCGAATGGAATGTAAACAAACACCTACATTCCTTGCGATGGTGGGTGGATGGTATCAATGAAGATGTTGCAGAAAGTGCAACGTACTCGTTTTGCTAGGGTTTCTTTTACCGCTGAAAACGTTGTTTTTTTTTCATTCTGGTCCTGTTTCGTCCTGCTGTGACACACGCAATGGCAAGCAGTTGGCGACGAACCTACCGACATGATCGACCCACTTTGGCGCGAATGAAAGCTAACCAGTGTGTCCGTACGTTATGGCCGCATGAGAACGAAAAAGCACGCGATGTAAACAATGCTATATACAATCGAAAAAGTGTACCATATGGGGAGAGGGCCAATGTTTGATGTTCAGTAGAATGAATGTTTGTTTAGCAGGTTTTCCATTCCGCGATAACAACAACATTGCATTGTCCGGAAGCAAAAACGGGTTTGATCCTAGCCTAGCCTGCGATTCGTCATGCGGAATTGCAAAAGTGACGGTAAAGCGAGCAGCACATGGATATTTACATTGGAGAGATAATGCGAGCGGGATGACCTCTTGGGATGAGCCAACATCGCTGTGTGGTGCGATCGTGTCAAGGTTCCGTATAACGATGGGCAATTTTGCGTATTTGCACAATAGCAATGCCGCATTAAGGGCATTCAGGTGAGGGGTCGAACCACACTAGTGTCGATACGACAAGGACGAAGGTACGAGAACACTTCGCTCTCGTTGCTTTAAATTATTCATCTTTATAAATTGCGCGTTTTTTATTTCTACCTCCATTGGCAGCACCGCTTGTTAACGTTAATTTGTGAATAATAAAGGACAAACGGACACGTGCGGGTAGCTTGAATTCTATGTTTCATTGACACTGGCGGTAAGGAGGGCACTGTTGCCGGGTACTGGGCCTTGAAGCATTTTTCCCACCTTTAACACTATCCCTCATCCTTTCGCGCGAAGAATTTCTCTTCGAACGAATTAGTGAAATTACGGGACAAGGCTTGTCGAAGCCGATTTTACAACAACAGGTGCCGTACGTTATTTCTTTCCGCCCCTGAATGATTGATAGTTTTCGAGGGGGGGCGCAGGAAATCGATCCAATTTTGAACCGCGGAATGGTTGGACGATGATGGTCGCCGTCGTTGTCCTTCGGGCGTTGCTGTTTTATGGGGCTTCCGTGCGATTGAAATTCAAACAAACCGAGCGATCGATACCGCTTCCTGCTGCGGGACACAAAGTCCACCGAGCACGCATTGCGCCCTGACGACAGTGGCCGAAACGTTTCACACGGGGTGGGGTAAAAAAAAAACAACAGAAATACGATCGACCCAGGTGCTCCACCTGGGTCAATCCTGCTGATTGGATAATGAACGTCCGCAGCCATTGATTGGTGGTGGAATTAGTATCGATTGTGGTAGTATCGTGCTTGGTAAACCGCTTGGGGTCCGGCCACTCCGGGGTTTGGGTGGCTGTTTTTGTTTGTATTTTGTGTGCTTAATTTCTTTCCACCAGGACCGTAAAACTCGGTTCTGGAATCTAATCGCTTTTCATTTTCGCAGTTGCGTATGGCACTGGTAAACAGTGACCACTTTTAATAAAGAAAAAAGTGTATTTGAAAGTTGATCGTATAGTTGATACGCCGTCATGTAAAAGCCCACCTCAACGCACACCTGTCGAAGCGACTGTGTTGCTGTGAAGTCATTTGAATGGCAACCCTCCACTTTAGCTACATTTGCAAGTGGCAAGGAAAGGGCAAAGTTTAGCGTGTCGCAACCTGACGTTATTACTGCAGAATGACATAATTCCCGGGGAGGGCGAACCCTCGTGACTGAGCCTTGGAGTCGTTGACCCATTGCACGATTCCATAGGAACGATTTTATCGAAATCTCGCTGATGACAAGAAGCTGCTATGGTGCAGCTAATAGACAGGTCTATTTAGAGGCAATAGCACTGTGTGCTGGAAAATGACACACTGTGCGGTACGGCGGTTTTTTGAAAATTACTACATAGTAGGCATTGCTTGTATCGACACAGTGAATCCCGGCTTCAGTAGCTTAACATGTGCAGGGTCGAAATTTGGTGGAAGATTTTAGATAGGTGATATTTTTTTATTTTGAATCCTTTGTAATTCATAAAATTTTTGCCTTGGAAAAAGGATAACCATGCTCGTTATAAAAGGCTTATGCCCCAATGCGTTCTATAAGTTTTTATTAAGCTTGAAAATGCTAAGATTCATATAAGTTATGAATAAATGAAACTAATGGGTGTTTAATTAAATTGAGAATGTTAAAATTTTATAGTAATTTCTTTAAATGTTTAATTTTTTAATTAAATTTGCAGTCACGAAAATATTAATCCATGCATGCCTAGGATAAGGTCAATTAATTCGGAGGAAATGGCCTACGAGCAAAAACTGGAAACAGTTCTATTATAATCACTGACACTGCGGCTTTTTTTTGGTTCAAATTTTAAAAGATTTCGAAAAGTTATCTGTTGTACTAAAATTATTAGTTTTGATGTTATGAGTTAATAACAAGGCACATTACAGAGCTGACTGTAGGAAATACGGAACCAAAGAATTCAGGAATCCGAAAAAGGGATTATCTGGTCTTATTTTTTGCCAGATTTATGGCTCCAAACATCCCAAGCGGTGAACATGCTCTCACTTGGTTAATGCACTTTTCACACATCAAAGCTGTTGCTCCGTTTTGCTCACTATTTGTTTCACTTAACGTACGCTTAGCGCTTAGCGTCCAATAAATATGCAAACATGTCAGCATTAAGCCCTCCTCTCTCTCTCTCCCATATCCCTGCCGGACGTCCCAAAGCACGATGATTAACGGCTTCATTTCGGGACACGGACACGGACGCTTCAATCAACAGGTGAACGATATATTTGTGTCGGTGGCCACCAGCCGCACCTCCCAAAACGGCAAGCCGCACTCTTTTCACTTTCCTTTCAATCGACTAATGCAACCTATTGATCAAACCAGCCAGTGAAAGGAGCCACCGTTCCCTTCCTTCTCTGCCCCGTGCAAAATGGGGGTGGAATGCTTGCAAAACGGTCACGAACGCTAGCGCCCGAATCAGACGACCGTGAAATGCACCACAAGGGGGATAGAGAAGAGGTGGGGGCAAGAGGGTGTATGTGTGTTGGTGGTTGCACTCAAGACTCGCCATGAAAGACCCATTTATCAGCGGCACCACAGTCGGTCGGTTAGCATCGCATCGCGCAGGAAGAAGTATCGCAAGCAAGCGGAAGATAATGCGCGCTGCCACCGCCCACTGTATGTAGGCACATACAGAACCACCACGTGCCTGTGTTTTGCCATGCCACGGTTATGTCAATGGCAGTGAAAAGTATCATTTTTCCAACACCTACGCCCCTCGCACGAGTGCTGATGTGTTCGTGGCTGTGGCGCTTGGTTTGGTGAATCCAGTCCCCGGAATGGAGCACGGATTCAGCAACGGTGTGGTTTTATGTGGCTTTTCCCATTTAACTCACGGCATAGGGGCGCGTTTCGGGCGGAGGGAAAGCAGGAAAACGTGTCCGCTGGAGACGGTGTTTTATTTATACATTGATGATCAGCATGTGGGAGGCTTCTCGAACACACCCGAAAGCGAGCGGGGCAGCATGATGTTGCCGGGGGAGATATGTCGAGCCGAAAACAGTGCCCATTTGTTGGCTCCATTCCTGTTTGTTGTTGACCTAGGACAGGCCTGGTGCCCAAGCCACCTAGCCTCTAGGTGAAGTTGTGTGTTTTATGAGATTAAGCGGCACTAATTTATTTCCAATCGAAACTCTTTTATCCATTAACTGTCGCTTAATTGATTGCCCATTGAACGGAGGAGAAAAACACATTTTCTGACCGACCTGGGAAAAGGTTTTCCTCCCAGTTCACTTCTTCCCGTGACCTTCACCGTGTGCTGTGGCTATGATATTTTCGCCTATCGCTATTACTGAGAAAGGTCATGCAGAAAAGGACTGAACTTGGGCTCACTATCATTCCCTTGGCAATTGGAAATGATTATAAGCCCATTCGGATGCCTACAGTCAGTTCGCCCAGACTGACTAGGACGTTTCTGCCTCAATTCAACGTCAATTCCACGTTTGATTGACGCAGTCCAACAGTGACGACGGTTATTGACAAAACTTTCATGATAACCTCCATCTTTTCGAACGACTTTGAAAGACTCCGTTGGCTATAGGCTGTAAAAGAAGCAATGCAAAGAATCCAGTCGAGGCGACCCTTTGCAACGCCGCAGTTGGTGAAGTTAGCAATCCTTCGCAAGGGAAGAAAAAGTTGGTTATGGTTCGTGCAGGCTTTGTCAACTGTAATCAATGTTCCGGTATGTTGTTACTTCCAACATTCCAACACGCATGTGAGGCATCCATGCAATAAGGGTGCACTCCATACAAGTGGCTCCGCTCGACGTAGCTAACGAGATACGAAGATAAACTTTTCCATTGTTGGCCATTAACAGACCTAGCCCAACTTCGAGTACGCAGAGATAGATTTTGTCCCATACCCCAAGCGCGTTCTGCGCTTCTGCGGGTAGCAAATTTAATTTATTTTTCATTACCGTTTACTCTCCCGCAAATTCGCTAACGCGGGCATGATTTGCTGCACTGATTGGAGTTGATGCAAGGTAAGACTTGCGGCGGAATGTTATTGGATAAAAGGGCGCGCTGTCAGTCATCTTGCTTTCAAACCAGCATTACACTAACGATTACTTGGGCACCAACGATAACGATGGAATGTCACGTTGGTTTTAGGATCTACATCCGTTGTACCATTCACATACCTTAAAACGTGAATAAACACGCTTCAAAACGTTTATGACCTCGCTTACATAGTGATACTTCCGTGACGATAAAGATCGGTGTTTTATCTGCAGTTAACATTGCATGATCTCGATCCTCACATCACTTGTGTGTTAAGGTAACCAACTTACTTGATTCCAACTTACTAACGCAGTCTTTGTCTTCTATTCCATATCTACACACAGGCATACGAACGGCGCTTCCCAACCTGTCCGCAGATGCCGATCGTGCTGGACTGCGAGGTGATCGAGGACAGCGTGTTCGAGAACGGGGCGCGCCGAGATACGAAGCGGCGCTGCAAGATCGCGGTCGAAGCCCCGTACCTAATCAAGAAAATCATCGGCGTCGATGTGGTGTTCTTCATCCAGAAGAACTTCCTCGACATGAAGACCCGCACACTGAACATCGAAGCGACGAACGAGTCGTTCGCGACGCGCGTGGAAATCTTCGAAAAGTGCCGCTACTACGCGCACCCGGAAAACCCGGACTGGACTTGCTTCGATCAGACGGCCACGCTCGATATCAAGAACTTCTTCGGCATCGAACACTCGATGGAGAAGATGGGCATGAAGCAGTACACCCAGACGACGCTCAAGGGCAAGGAGATCATCGAGTATTTTGTTAACGAACTCAAGCAGGAAGGCATCACGCATGTTGACAGGTAGGTGTCTAGGGCTTTAGATGATAATGTCGGAGAATTATATATGTGTGTTTGTGTGTGTGTGGGTAAACCATCGCTTCCTTTCGTCCCACCAGATGGAAAGACGATACAACGGTCACCTCAACCACCACGCCCGCCAGCACAGCAGCACCGGAAAAACCACCCCTATTGCGCGACAATTCCATCCTCGATGCCGATTACATTGCAAAATATCTCGGTCAGCTGACGCCGCTCCAGGAATCGAAGCTGGTCCAGCTGCGCAAACGCTTCGAACACGGAACTAGCGAACACCCGGAACCGGACTATCAGACGCTGCTGCGATTTCTGCGCGCACGCGACTTTAGTATCGATAAGGCGACCGGCATGCTGCAAGAGTCGCTCCAGTGGCGCAAGGAGCACCGGATCGATGACATACTTAGCGAATACAAAACACCCGCCGTCGTTGAGAAATACTTCCCCGGCGGCTGGCATCACCATGATAAGGATGGGCGCCCGCTGTACATCCTCCGGCTGGGGACGATGGACGTGAAAGGATTGTTGAAGTCGGTCGGTGAAGACGAACTGCTCAAATTGGTACGTTTCGGGCTCGGGTCGAGGTGAATGACTTTGGTTTGGCAGGGTTTTGCGAGTCAGTGTTGGCTTACAATTTGAATACTTGCCTACTAGATCCATCAAGCGCAATCAAGCTCGAAGAACACTGCCTTCCAAATTATATCCATGGATAAAAAAAAGTATAAATCTCATGTTTACATATAGAGACGAATTATTTTCCTTTTAAAAGTTTAACAATTTGCACAAACAACCCTGCATTTGAATATTATTTCTTATCGCCATTTGCAAGAGAACGCCAACGGTTTTGGCGAAAATGAACCACGAAGCCCTCGTTGACCTCTTCCTCTTCAATGGCGCTTATCACCATCATGTTGCCATGGTACTGAAATCTTTCATATAAACTAGGATGCACACTTAGTGGTGGCGTCTTTGTGCGTCTCGATGACTCTTAACCTCCCTGTCACTATCAATAGAATTCACCACATACCACGAAGTAAACAAGTTTCCTTCTTGGTTGCTTTCTTTGTTAACTTTCTGTACAGACACTGCACATCTGCGAGGAAGGGTTGCGCCTGATGAACGAGGCGACGAAACTGTTCGGCAAACCCATCTGGAACTGGTGTCTGCTAGTGGACCTGGACGGGCTCTCGATGCGTCACCTGTGGCGCCCGGGCGTGAAGGCGCTCCTACGCATAATCGAGACGGTGGAGAAAAACTATCCGGAAACGATGGGCCGCGTGTTGATTGTGCGGGCACCGCGCGTTTTCCCCGTCCTGTGGACCATCGTCAGCACGTTCATTGGTGTGTTTCCAATCGTCGACCTATGCAAGGATTGAGAAAAGGACCTTTGTTTTTTTAATTCGTATTTTTTCACTTTCAGATGAAAACACCCGTTCCAAATTTCTATTCTTCGGTGGTCCCGATTGCATGCACGCGGAAGATGGAATCGAGCAGTACATTCATACCGACAAGATTCCTAGCTTTTTGGGTGGATCGTGCAATGTAAGTATCATCATGTTAAGGAAAGATGTACCCGACACTGTGAGGTGTGGAGCGTGTATTTCTTTTTTTTTTGTACATGAAGTGCGCGGTTTATTGGCCCTTCTTTCCAACCACCTTTCTCTGTTAAGCTGCCACGAAAAAAAAATGCAAACACTTACTAACCGTATCTAACCTGTTCCGCCAATATTTGCCATTCTGTTGTGCAGCCCAGCATACCGACGGTGGTGGAATCGATACCGGCTAAACTGTACACGCGCTGCTTTCTAAGCGCGTGTCATTGTGTAAGATACTATCAGTAGCTCTAGCGCTCTCATTTTCTTCCCATTTTATATTCCGCTAATGTTATTGCGAATTTGGAATCAACATAACATATATTGGTTTGTCAAATCAAACATATTAGACGCAACACCGTGTTTGTGTGCGTGTGTGTTTATGTGTGTCGTTCAATTTATTTTTGTCTCATGCTATATAATCGTCATGTCCGTGTGTCAGCGAATGTGACTGTGGTTGTATTGCGTAATACAATTTGTGTCCATTTTGTATGCTCGTTTCCTTTCACCACTTGTTCATGCAAGCAAATCCCCACCATATTGTCGCTCACGTGCTTCTTGTGCATTAAACATATTAAGCCCCATTTTATTAACATGCTAGTATTTAGTACCGTCGATCATTCCTTAGCTTAGGCATCTCATACCGCTACCCCCAAACGAACATCTGGCAATGCATTTATCAGTACACTCGTGCTAGCTCCTTGAACCTGCGCTAACATCGCCCAGATCATTGATACAATCGTTCTCACTTTAGGAATAAAAATTTTGCATTCTACCATTTTTGGTAATTTCGCTTCCTACTTTTCATCGGACATGTTCAATCGACCGGTCATTAACGTACCATTGCAATTGCCTTTCTTTATTATCTCTTTAATCATTGTTCTCACAGACACTTATCCACGAGGGAGGGCTCGTGCCGAAGCATCTCTACAAATCGGAATCGATCGAGGAAAGCACCGGTGCGATCCACGCACACGATCATCACGGGCTGTACAAGTCGGTTGATCTCAAGCCCGGCCAGCTGTTTGAACTTATCATACACAACACCGACCCGAAGAGTGTGCTCACGTGGGACTTTGAGGTGCTGAAGAATGATACACTGTTTGCCGTTTACCATACGGAGAAGGAACTTGAGCATAGCGGGAATGGTAAGGAAAGCGGTGAAAATTCAGGTAAAATTGAGGCATAAACAACATTGCTACTGTAATTGCAGATAACTTTTCCTCCGTGTTTGATGTGCCCGGGTTTAAAGAAGGGGTAAACTTCAAGAAAATCGAGCAAAGTGTCAAATGTCGCCCGAAAGAAGGCGTACAGGTAATGAGTTTTGTGTTATTAAATATGGTATAAAATTTGTTACCTTATCCGTTCAAACTTTGTATACAATTGTACACTTAAGTTGATTTTTGAGTTAATATAAATTATATTAAAAAATATAAAAATAAAAGTTAATAAGCCAAATAAGCTTGACTACATGGTTGTAATACATACAATATAATTATAGCTTTAATATTAAAACGATCAAAACTCATGGAAGCAATGCTTGATTAAGTTTGTAATATTAACTAGTTATCTACACTTTCGTCCGCAGGGATCACATGAAATGGCCTCAACCGGCACGTACGTCCTGCAATGGATGTGCGCACCATCCTGCGACGGTCCCGCTCAACTGATGTATTTCCACGAAATTCTCAGCTCTGCAAACTACAAAGGCTCGATGACTAGTCTGCAGTCTGGATTCTCCTCCAACAGCTTACAATCTCGATGATGAACAGCAACGCATGAGACTGAACTGGCGGGGGCATGCCACAGTAGCAGTCGCCCCAACCACTAGAGTGCGTCGACAATACGCAGTGTAAGGCGTATGTAAGATTCTTTTGCTGCTGTCGGCGCACGCACATGCTCATCTATAATCCATTCATATGTGACATGAATCTCGGTTTTTAAACTGTTCCATAAACGAATCTCCTAAAAGTGAGTGCAATCCGCAAACAATCCGAACAATCTCGTTCCGCTGAATACCAGAAGGTTGTAAGATACAGAAACTGCAAGCAAAATCAAGCAACAAATCACGACGAATCGAATGAAGTAATGAAACTCTACATTTTACCCTTAGACGAATTCTCTAGCAAAACGTAATTATCTATGTACCGGCTTACCGTAACATTTCAATGCAAACAAACACGAGTGACGTATAATCAATTAATAGCAACGTACTGATAACAATCCCTCGAAGCAGGGAAGGTGTGGAAGAAATGGAAATAATTATAAAAAAAGATCTCGTGTGTAGGATGCAAAGCATATGTGCGTATGTAAAAGGGTGTGTGCATTGTATGAATAGAAACACTAGTATATATAGTATATCCGAGTCTTAAAGATGCTAACTTCCCTGCCGTCCTCCCTCACTAGGCTGAGCGTGCGTATGTCTGTAAATGTATTGGTGTATGTTGTGTGTCCCCCTGTGAAGTGGACAATAATGGAAGAGAATTTGCGGCGGCGATAGAACCATGTCCTACGAAATACATCACAAACTAAATGCACGGGACAGTACTGTGAAGCAGCCGTTGGCGGCACAGGTTATACGAAATGTACGATTAGACAAGATTTTTAAAGCATGGCGCACCTCCGGGAGCAGTGGTAATTCAGACATTTATTATACTACACATAGTGGTTAATGTACGTCGCGATAGAGATTCAATGTTTGCTGTGCTAGAAGAAGCTTTCGTAACAAGATCTACAACAATCGCCAAATAAAAAAAAAAACAGAACACATAGATTCACCCTACAATAGAACCATCGACGAACTTTCGCTTTACGGCGGTCATTGATCCGTTCATTCGGTGGTATAACGCTTGGCGTTATGCAGGCGGGAGAGTTTTACATAGAGAGTACGGGATTGTAGAAAACGGAGACGTTGCCGTATCGGTGGGGTGAGGGATTGATTTTGGTAGCAGGAATTTTATTTGATACGATGTAAGACGTCATCACCATGCACACACGCGCATACCCATTTTTTAAACATATTTTTTTGATCCATTGCTGGTTAATGCCGAAGAAGTAGGGTGTACAGGTAAAGTTAAGTAATAAGTAAAAAAAATGGTGATAAAATATAGAAGCTCGTTGCAAACGGTTTGGTAGTGTGTCTTAGTTACGTACTTTATATTTAACTTTCGCGATGATTTGATGATCATTTAGAGCGTGAGTATTTGTATGTAGAAACTATGATTGTTAAACATCACGAATTAATGTGTGTTCCCGTGAGGAAAACGGTTTGCGTTTTGATTAGTATTCGCAGGTCCCCATAAACACACACACACACACACACATATATATATATACTAAGGGGTTGAAGATGAGTGACTGCTGGTTAGTTTCGATCTCCCAAAACATTTCACCACATACGTATCGTATCCTGTTACCTGGCAAAACAGCGAAAAATTAAACAATAAACTTACGCTGCGAGAACGAAGAGGGTGTGCTATTTTTACAATCCGATCGTGTTTCTAGTTAAAACAGAAATTTGTAAAATTATAATTATACGGCATTATGGAGCAACATTCAGCCAATTGTTGGCTTTAGCGTTTGAATACAAAAGGGTTTAAAAAAAGAAGCATAAACAGTACATTTTTCAAGAAAGATTGTTATGAATAGGTTTTTATTTGAAGCTAAGCTATCAACCGAAAACGATTGCAAGCCACCTGGGGTGAAAGGATATGTCGGTGTGTGAAGCGTAAGAAATGAAGTTTTTATTAGAGAACAGCACTCATTTGATACGAATGTGTTACATTGGCGAAACCCATTAGTTCACGATGTTCGATGCAAACGCACACGAACCACAACCAAATTCCAGTTTGTCGCAAAATAAACAGTAGCAGCAGCAACCAAGTGATAGCAAATTGTCATCCAGCAGCGAATTGAAGGAAACCGATGGTACACAAACTCATACATATTTGGCCCGAAATATATCCGGGTGAAGCAGATTAATTATAGTTAAGTGCAAAACGTAATGTTATATGCGAGACGAGGGGTGAGAGGACGTTTAGTGAGTGAAAGAATATGAACAGTAGCACGTAACACAATTTATGGAAGTATTGTATTGTCGACACTAGCATATACCGCTGCTAATAAAGAGTTATCGTAAAAACGCATCCGTGTTCTAGCGTGTGCAAGCTTTCTTTATTGCTTGATACGGTTCGCAATAACATCATTAACACCGAATAGACAAGCACGTCCAAGGACAGCGATACAGATAGGAACGAGAACGAGGATTCAGATTATTCTACCGATCAGCGGAGTTTCTAGCTGGTTTATGATGGTGTAAGGATATATAGTCTTGAAATAAGCATTGATTACAGGAGTAGCGAAAACATTGAGGACATATAACATCTCTGTAAACATTAATCTTGTGGTGAAATGAGGTTCACGCTGAATGTTATCAATAAGTCTCCGTTGTTTGAATATCTAGTGACATTTTTTGAGCTACCTTATCAAATGCTTCAACCACACCTCGTTCTACTCACTTGATCGATCTTGTCGCTTCTACACTGCTATGTATCCGCGGTTCTTCGGTTGTTGTTGCCCCGAAGTAGTAGGAGTCTGCTTCGTTCAGCTCATTATCCAAGTTTCAAATATTTGTTACTTTGTGTCTAGTTTCTACAATGCTTTTGTGCACATCTCAGTTTAAAACACCCAGGGGCATACAACACAGCGAATGAGTATCTGTCCCAAGGAGCCAATACTTTGGAATGTAGTATACACGTAATAAAATCTCAACTGGACCACTCTGAGTTCATATTCGCGGAATCTACTTTAAAACTCAGGAGTAAAGAATAACAAAATGGCAGGAGCCTTGGAGAAGACGACGAATTGACAATGTATCCTATACCCTACTTAATTTTAAAATGTTGGAGGCAAAAGTAGCCCCTTGCACAAAGCCTATCAAAACAATAATAACAACAACACTGCCATGTCTTTTCCCATAACATTAAATTTTAACGCGGCATCGGCTCCGTTTTATCGCAATTTCAGTAACTAAAAAATAACTCACTTTCTGACACCTCCTATCGACCAACGCATGGTTGCCCTTTGCCTTTCCAGTCTTAGCCGGTCGATATATGATATAAAATTTCACTAAAAGATCGAAAAACTTCCAGCTGTGAATAAAGCGTATTGTTTTTCGATCAAAGTAGTCTAATGTTTTCTGCATCAAGCCAAGCGTAATTCCCTGCATTGCACTATGAAGTGACAACGCTGTATTTAACAGTAGATTAAATCTTTTAAGGATTTCACCACCGACAGCTTCTCAATCACATCCGCTTTCTCTAGTGTAATGCCAACGCAATGTGTTATTGTCAAATCCTAAAAAGAAAGAGGAAAACAAATATGTAACTCGATTCATTTACCCACAGTTATGCAATATTCGGGCCATACCAGTAGAGAGAAGCAGTTAGCAACGATTGCATCCACGGTCGCATTTGTAAGGGCTCGTAGATTCACCAAACTTAGCCTCCTTAGATGCGTCAACCGGCGTGTAATCATCTCCAGTGCATCATCCTCCAAACCCTGTTTATTCGATTCCAGATGCAATCGCTCGATCTGCGAGCATTTGCTCACCAGAAACGACACTCCCTTGAGCGTCACGTTCGGACAGTGCGTCAGTACCAGCTCGCGCAGATACGGTAGATTCATCGTCATCAGCGACGCGTCGGACATGTCGCGGCAGCTGTACTTCAAACCCTCCAGTTGCTCCATCTCTTCAAAGCGCAACACACCATCGTTCAGTATTTCACGCTCCTTAAAAACGAAGTTTTCCAGATCCAGTACACGTACGCCGCGCATTGACTCCATCAGTGTGCGTACAACTACAATATCCCGCATCAATGTATCGTCGTCCACGTCCTCCAGATACAGCCTGTGCACATTCGGAAAGGAGCAAAATATTGCCGGCGAAATGAGCGGAAAGGTTACCGCGAGCGACAGCTCGGTCACACCAATGATCTGCACGGTCTCATCCCAGGCGCGAACGTCATACAGACACATCGTAAGCCGACGCAGATTTCGCAACTCGCTGAGCGCTTTGCAGTTGTTGATGCTTTCCGCAATAATCTCCAGCTCCTGCAGGTCGGGCAACTTCTTGGGCAATGCATCCACCGCACGCAGCGACAATTCCGATACGATCGTGAGCGCACGCAGCTGTGGTTGCCGGTCGTACAACCGGATCAATTCATCCGCGAAGTCATCCTCATTTCCAGCACTTTTCAGATTCAGTCGATATAGCTTTAAGCCATCGTATGAGTTTAGCAGCGCCAGAAGTGGTTTCATCTCCGCCGCACGAACGGTAAGCTCACGGAGGCTCCTATAGTGGTCGTTTAGCAGCGGTTTCAAATCATGCAGTTCCATCTCGAATCGTTCGAGCGTCAGTGAAACCAGCTTCGTTCCGCCCAGGAACGAGACACTGCGTAGGATGGTGTACGACGGAAGGTACAGGGTCAGGTGCTTGAGGGCCTTCAGCGAACGGAGCGCAACTTCCACGTTCGCTGGAACCACACCGTACCGTGATTCCGACTCGCTAATGACACACAGGCGTTCGAGATTGTACAGTGTATGAAACACCGACAATATGTCCACCGTCAATTCAGCGCATTGTACGGTAAGCGATTTTATCGCGTGACCTTGCCGTTGAAAAAACTGAACAAACTCGGAACGTCGCGGAAGCTCTTCGTTGGGGATGGTCAGCTTGACGTTTGCCCACGGGAAAGCTTTTCCCAATTGCTCGGCGAGCACCGTCTCCATGGCAACATGCTGATGGGTGACGGGGTGAACAGGACGGACGTGCAGTGTGGCATGCTTGGGCAGGATAAACGTACGGATTACATCTCTCCAAGCGGTACACACCAAGGAAACGGTCACGAGTTCCTCCACCGGAAGGAAGCTGAAGATTGTGCCCAAGATCTGAAACGAAGCGTCAGTGGGAAACACTGTAATGGAAGCACTTGAAAATGTTTTGATAGCCTTTTGGGAGCTACTCACCTCGTTCGGCAGATCAGACAACTCCATCGTATCGTCGGTCCTGCTGTGGCAACTTTCTACAATTGGCAACGTTAGGCGCACTACAGATATTGTACAGATCTAGCCACTATTTGATCGATACTTTCACGGTGGATTATAAATAGCCATATCACATAGCGAACGACAGTGCCATATTACATGGAGTGCCTATAGTACCAGAATGACATCGCGGTCCTGTTGCGGAGTGTGGAAAGCATCGAAATGGATGGACCCCTCATTCAACAGGTCGACACGGAACGCGTGCGCAGTTTGTATTTTTTGGAGGTTTTTTGCTTTGGAATGGTGTCTGCCAGGAGTTTACAGTGACGGTCAAAATCGTAAGAACCTTTACGGCAAATATCAAGCCCGTTTGTTATGCAATAAAATTAGCATTAAACACGTGAAAAGTTTATGATATAGACCAAATTTAATAATCGTTACCATCACGGACTTCATTGCAGCCTGCCTTAAGAATGCCTACAAACAATTTGAGCCGAAAACGCCAGCAATCCGATCACAGTTACAAGCAAGGAATAAAACAGGGATTCGGAATTTTAATATTTTTTTTGTACATTTTTGTACAAAAAGCTGACAGTAAATTTGCTCTCACCATTCGTGCCGTAAAACTTGACTTATTTCGAGAACTAACTGGAAGTTTTGCTAGCATTTTTTTAACAGAAAAACAACTTTTACAATTAATTTACTTACAAATTGATATATTATTTGACAATTTGTTAGTGAATTATGTTTCATAGGGATTTATGAACACACGTATTCCTTAAGCAAGATAGTAATTTCCATAGCCGTTGGCTGCGAATTTTCCATGATGTCATCCTTGAAAAAGTTCTTTAGTTTTATTCCAAGTGTTGTTGAAAATATTTTTGTGGTAAGTGACATTCGATTTTGGATATAAAAGGTTTGCCCCCCCCCCTTATAAGGTCGATTGCATCAAGTTAATGAGTAAACTTAATCACGTGAAATTCAAATAAAAGTGAAGATCAAATGGCCAACGAGCGAAGGCAGCATTTTAAAATGCCATGAAAACCAACATTTATGAACAAACACACACCCTAAGACGCACATAATATATAGAGCTTTTATTTTTCGTTAATAATTACTCAATCAGTTTATCTATAATTATAAATCACATTTTAATGCAGTTGTTTTCTTCATGTTTTGTTCATTCATTTATCGTCATTCGTGTTTCAGGAGCATGCGTGTGTATTTTCGTTTGCCGTGTGTGTATGTGTACATTTCTTTGTTCTTTTTCGTTTTCTTGTGTGCATCTCGAACACAGGGTAACGCGTATCCAAGGAATTGGTCTCAAGGATTTAAATTTAACTGTATACACGTCACGAATCATCACCAAACACACGCACACGCTGGTGGCAGTACGACAGAGTGTCCATGCAAATTCCTCCTCAAAGGGCTGCTTTCTCAACCGCATAGCGATTGTAATTCTCCACGGGTCCAGCAGCCATGAGCATTTTACGTTTTGTTCTTTGTATGTTATTTTTTTACATTTTCTACAATTCTTGCACATCGTTCGGTCGCTCCAAATGATGTTACTTCTATTTCCTTTCTTATTGTAGCATTGTTTTATATTCAATTTCTCGTGTTTCGGAATTCATTTGCGATACTGTTGTGTATGTGTTTTTTTTTATCTCTTCTAGCGCACCTTCTGGACAGAGTCAGACTAAAATTTAGAGACTCGTGCACTGTACAACAAAGGGGTATTTCAAATGTCCGCACACCTAAACGACTCTCTATTCCTGCTATATATTTTGCACTCGGCAGAATCAGTTCTTTTAGTTTTTCGTTTTATTTTCCACTACTGCGTGTATCTTTTTCTGTTTCACAAAGCAAATTTTGCTTTGAAGGAATAGCGGACGATTTCACTATGGGAAAACACATCCCGACAGGGCGAACGGATTAACTTTGCTAACCGAAATTAGCCGTCACTTAGTTCGACGTGCCAAACGATGCAGGGAGACCACTACTTTTTACAAACACATACACACACGTACACAAACATTCAACTAACAGATGCATCAGAGTCCATGAGAATCACGCAACCTGGCGGAACGCACCCGTTAATCGGATCTATATCTTGTATATCCTGGGTATGGTGCTGGTGTTCAAAAGATTGCTTGATTTGTTGTGTCTCGGAGAGCAGAAAGGATTGAAATACAACACTACACAATGCAACTCTCAAACGCGACCATAATATGTTACGCTGGATTCCCCCACATTCTCAACGCCTGCTTCGATATAAATTTCGTGATTTTTTTCTGTTTTTCCTCCTTGTTTACCATATTATTCGAGAGCTTTGCGCATAAACACAACCGTGCGCGCACACTACTTTCAACTGCACTACTACCTTGGCTTTACGGAACGGGAACAGATACGAAAATCACCTTTTACTACGCATACATCTTTAAAACGCACTTTTACTAGTTTTTGTCGGTCTTTTCAGACTCTGCACTTCAAGATGTTATTTTTAACAAAGAAAAAAAAACTTCAAAAAGTAACATAAAGCATCATGCGACTCTGTGTCAAAATCACACAAAACCTCTACTCTGTTCCGAAGAACAAAAACGTTGCATGCAGAAATTATCCATTGAGGGAAGCAAAATTGAGAACAATTTTTACATGTCGCGTGCTGCTACCAACACACCTTTTCCGCTTTCTCTGCTGTAAGAATTGCAGAAATACTTTTACAACAGATTATTTGAAGTGCCGCCATGATTGTGTACTAGGGCTAGCCGTTAACGCAATTTGGGAGAGCTGGTGGGTGATGAAATGATGATTACTACTACTACCTTCTTGTAAAAGAAGGAGGAACACGTTTGCTCTGCCAAATACCTCCCTCAACTGAACGTCCTTTTCTTGCCTTTGCTCAGCAGCACACTAGAGGGTAAGGGAGTCTCGCGTCGTGCATACTTTTTACGTTTTTCTCTATCTTTTCTTGATTTGTTTTGTTTTTTTTTAGTTTCTATAACTTTTTTTTTCCTCATTTTTTATAGTTTTAAAATCTATTTTCTATCATCAACCAATGTTGGGGTAATGTTTTGCGCTGCTGTGTATGCAAATGCGTTTGTTCAGGGTTTTGTGTCATGTTAATGTTATACACGCCCGCGTATGCTTCATTTTATCTAGGAGCTCACATTCGCGTACCCTCTCAATTACCGGTGGCTGCTGTAAAGGTGGGAAGAAACAAAATATATTCTCCTAGGAAGCAATTGACATTCCCAACCCCAATCCTTCAACGGTACCACACACAGACTCTGCGTTGGACATAAAATCCATCTACGAACAAGGTTCGTATCTCCGACTGATGGAGGTACCGGGTTCGCGCCGATGAAGCAAAATTCGCAGACGAGCACCACTGATTTATGTACACGATCGTTTCGTTCCAATGGCATATGTAAAACAGTCAGAATCGGCCACAGGGACACAACCATTCGCTACTCACTTTCATATGATCCAAATATGAAGACGAAGATCGATGTGCGAATGTTTTGTTGCCGCCTTCGTGATTCCTTCCGCAACATTATCATGCGGTACGGTGGATGAAAAGATGAAAAGGGCCTCTTTTATTGCGTCACGACGATTGGTAATGAAACTTCAGTAAGTCCTGGTGCTGGTTCTCCTATTAACATTCCTCATGGATTCTTGTTCCAAGCGACAGATTGTTTCCAAAGCATGTAAACTCGACTCCGTTTGCTAGTCCTCTTTTTCTTTACTCTCTGTATGTGCATTTGTTTGCCGGTTGAGATTTTCGTTCATCGTCCGTGGTTTCATTTTTGTTTTCAGAACATTTTATAGTTTTTATTGATCAATTTTTTTCGCTTCATTTTGTTTTCCACATATTTTTTAAAAAAGGAGTTCCGTAATCTGTAAAGATCAATTCAGGTCCCTGTCTTCTAAGTACTTGTATTCAAACGTAAACCCTTCCTTTTTACGCTGGCCCCATTTTTCATAGTCAAAATAGATGTAGGTTCCCTAGTGGATGAAGATATGGAGGAGAAACAAACAGAAAAGAAATATTAAATACACACGCAAAACAAATCGCCTGTAACCAGCGCCTGGAAAGCAAACTGGGAACACTACGCCATCTGCTGCAATTGCCACTTACCTGCTCGTACTCTTCATTGATCACTTTAGGTTCTTCGTGGCGCTGGAACCACATCATATATTTCGTATGAAATCTCCAGCTCTGTTTTTTCAGCGCCTTAGCTGCTAGATATTGAGCCTTCGTTCCCTCCATGTAGTAAAACACAAAGAAAAGCGTCTCGGGCGACAGACGCTGGAAAAACTCGACCGTTTCAGAATGTGGAAGTTGTTGCTGAAATTAAATGAATAGTGGTTGTAATATAAAAGTTGTAATGTTAAACAAAATATATAGTTTTCTTCACATTTTAAGAGAAGCCTTTACCGTACACAGTAATTTTAAGCATCATTCATCACATTAGCAACATATTCATGAGTTGTTCATGAAAAAGTAATCTCAAATTCCCCTAAAATTTTTTTAACCCACTGTTTCTAAAAATTGTAAATATTAATGCTGTCCTGTAAAGTCAAACAATATCAACATATTTCATGTTTACCCAACACAATGCATTGTAGTTTTGAGGTGGTTTGAGGAATTTAAGGAAATTTCTGATTAAATGGTTATGATTATTTACGAACATTCATTATTACTATAAACTTTTTCAATGGAACATCATTTGTTTAATGATTTGGCACGTGAAAATATTAGTTTTAGTTTTATAAAATTCAATTAAAAAATGCAATTCTGTTGATATGTCACTCTACAGGGTTACTTAATTCAAGATAATTTATCTAAGATTAGTTTTAAAAAATACGAATTTTTGAACAATTTTCATTAACATCAGTAACGGCTTACTAATAGTTTTTGTTTATCAAATTCCTAACAATGCTCCAGTCGAAGAATGAAGGAAATAACATTACATATCATTACATTTCCCAAAAAAAAGCAATTCGACGTTTCAAAACGAAAATCCATAACATACATTTTTATCTCGAATACATCATAACTGGAATCTAATTAAACTAAATTTATAAATCAAACCATCTTAGGTAATTATTTACAATAACAATAATTTTAGTTCATTATTTCATCAATTGCTGTGACGTTCAATGATTTTGAAAGATAAATTTAATGAAATGTTAACAGAAATAATCAAAACTTGATTTTAATGATGACTAACCTGTGGAAAGTGCGGTGGTGTTTGCACAGGTTGACGTTGCAAGTACGGCCTTAGCCTCTCTGAATCGCTCGGTGTTGGCAGATGATAGTAGGCGGCTTCCATCAATTGGAACTGAAAATAAAAAACATAATCCACCCATCAGATTATCATTGTTCCAATATGTTGTACGTTTCTAAAGATTGGATAATTACTTGTATTTGATGTTCCTTCTGTAGCTTGGACGTGCCTAGCGGTGCGACGCCCAGTAGTGGCGGTATGCAGGCTTCGTGCGTACCAGCGGCAGCCTTCATGACTCCACCGCCGCCAGGGACACCACTGTTCACGTTGGCGGCATTCGAAATACTAGAGTTTGTGTTAATGATCGTGTTCGGTCCATTCGCGATGGCAGTTGCGGATGACGTTGGTAGAAGGGTGCCGGCGGTGCCCGCGCTCGGTACACCGCTTGCATCGACCATAAATGACGGTGCGCCGCCACCGGTTTGCGGCGTTTGATTCGAAGGAACTGGCCCAGCCTGTCTCGAATCCGCTGGCTGTGGTTGCTGCTGTTGCGGTTGTTGCTGCTGTTGTTGCTGTTGCTGTTGTTGTTGTAGCTGGCCTACCGCCGCGGCTACGGCCGCTGCGACTTGCAGAGCAGTGGATGCCACTGTCGAAACTGTTGTTGCACCGCCCTGCGGATTAGCTTGCTGCTGTTGTTGCTGCTGGCTCTGCTGTTGCATTACCGCATTTGGATTGGAGGTTGGGCCAGTTTCGAGTACTCCTGTTCTATTTATCACTTCTTGCGCTATAAGGAAGTAACAAAACCCGAGCAAAAGAAAACAAAAACCAAGAGGAGAAACGTAAATAGCACCAATGCATCATTACATGCGCCAATTCGTTACACAACAGTCGATCGGTGGCGCAGTCGCAACGAGCCATCGAGCGATACCTACCGAGTGCTGTGGGACCGTTCAGCAGCTGTTGCTGTTGCTGCTGCTGCTGCTGCTGCGGTGGTGACATTAAGCTTGGTGATGCTCTGCCGAAAACAAATAGAACAAAGAGAACTCGCGTTAGAATTTCGCGCCATGAACGGCCACAGCGCACGACAAGGCAAGCACGTCGCAACAGTTCACTTACCTGCTACTGACTGCGGAATTGCTGGGAGAGACACAGTTATTAATAACGTTCGCCCCGCTACTACTGATGGTAGACGCGGACGATGTACTCATTACATGATTGTTGCTCTCCGTACTCGATGCCGATGACAGGGCATTGTGTAGTAGCATGGAATTTTGACCCGGAGGAATCTGCTGCTGGGTTTGTTGCTGCTGCTGTGCTTGCTGTTGCTGCACCTGCTGAGAAGAGGCGTTTGGCTGTGCCGAGGACGGCACGCTACTGCTGTTCGTTCCAGCGACGACGGCTGCCGCACTCGGTAAACTACTCTGCGCCTGCTGCTGTGTTTGCAGCTGTTGACTAAGCTTAGGTTGAGATGCATTTATCATCTGACTGAGGCTGCTAGAGACATTCGATGCATTCGGAGCTTGCGTTTGCAAAGGACCACTGGCCGTCGATGCAGCTGACGTACCGGACACCGTCGTAGGTGTGCTGGACTGGAGTATAGAACCATTTTCTAAAACATTCGAATATACAAAAATCTTCAGTTAGCAATTGCCCACACGTGCACTTCATGAAACATGTATCTATAAAATAGAAACAGAAGCATGGAAAATTCCATCGATATTCTGTTAGTGATAATGTCTTCTAAATCGTAGACAAAAAATATTGATATTGCATCGAAAAAAGGCGAGATTATCCACGGTAATTTACAGAATAGTCTTATACCAAAACCATAACGGATCAACGATCTATATGGAAGTATTGTTGATACTTGCAGCTAATTGATGTATTATAGCTTGAATGTCTCTCGTAAAACCGTGTGAATTCTCTGCGAATCCCCAAGCTAATCTGGTGAAGATAGCTCAGCCACTCTAAATCCGGAGCGTGTTTAATTTCTAGACTCAAATGGGTGGGAAATGAGCGAAGTGGTAATTAGGGAAGAGCTCTACCAAAGAAGCAGTTTTGTGAACTGTACGATTAGTATAGTTTGACTAGTTATCTTACCCTAAATGTATTTCTAGTGATCGTAAAACTACCACAGTAAATGGTTCGATATACATTATTTAAATAATTGCTTATATTAATTAGTTTCAGCGATAATTTCCCAATAACTGGATGAATATACCATTTATTGTAAACATCAAGGTGTATAGTGACAAACATGTACGGTGCCAATATCCCACACGCTTTTCACATAACTGATATAACAAATGAAAATCTCAACTATTTTACATAATTACATTTTGTACCTACAGTGTGGAATTAAAATTATAATCAACAGAATATATCTGAGTACTATTATTTTTGTTGGTTTTAACAAACATAATACTACTTCATTCATATTCACGAACCGAAAACATTTCAAAAGAAACAGCTACACCCAATATAAAAAAACGAATATCTGAAAGGTTGTCAAAGGATCTATACTCACTGGGATGTTGTTTTGCAACGGCAGCAAACGCCGGACCAATGATTGGTATACTGTTGGGCGGTTGCGGAGCATACGATGCCATGATGTTGGGTATCGCCGCGGCAGTATTCGCATGATTTTTGCTGGGCGTAGAACTGATCAGCCCGGTCTTGGACGTATTGTTGTTGCTGTTGCTACTACTGCTAGTATTACTGGTGCTATTACTGCTGCCGTTGTTGTTCACGGCATTACTGACCGCTGCGACGGACGGCTCCACCTTACTAGCGCGAATTGCGGTCGGTTTCACCGGCTGGATGAATAGATGGCGAGAACGGATAGAAACACAAGAAACAGTTTTACACTCCTCGCAACAAAGAGCACATCTTTGTATACAGCGCCGAAACATCGAAGGCATTGGAGAACTTGTCTTACCGTAATCTTCGTGCCTTCGCTCTTCGAACGCTTCTCATTCAGATTGTTGTTATCGGCGGACAGATCGCTACTGTGATTGTGTAACGTGCTGGCACTGTAGTTTAGCACCGGTGACTGTGCCGGACTAGTTCCAGATATGAGGCTGCTGGGCGAACCAGCCGTCTCGTTGCTGTTATTGCTATCCGTACCGGTCGACGCCGGGATTCCTGTGCAAGTGTCAAATATTTCGAGAAGGAAAGCATTAGCATATTGGTTTTTACGCTAACGAATGCAGGAACGGTGCGATCCGATTCGGGCCTTACCAGAGATTTCCACGTCATCCAGCCCGATGATGTCGTCGTAGATGTACTCGTTCTCCTCGAAATCGGGCTCCTGTGAGGAGTCGATGTAGTACTCAACGTCCTCTTTGATCTTCTTGATCTGCTCCACCTCGACACCGTCGTTGTCGAGCATTCGGAGTAGTGTCTCCAGTTTAGTGACGTGGAACTTGTGCCGGTCCAGCTTGCCCTTGAGTTCGTCCATCTTATCCTGCTTATCCTTATCGAGTTTCTTCTTCTTTCCCGCGAGCAACGACTCGATCTCACACTCGAACTGATCGATCTGTATCTGCAGTGACGTGATGGAAGACGTTAGCCAGGTGCTAATTTCTTCCTTCTCCCGCTGTGCCGGATCCATCTTCTGGGCCGCGCCAAGGCCCTCCTTCGAGTATGCTTTCGTTTTCGTCTCCCGTTCGACCACCTTAAACCGCTCCATTTGCTGTTCGGTAGGACAAAAAGAGGAAACAGAGCTCAATCAAAACCGTTCGCGGTAAAAACATCCGACCACGACGATGACGTACGGTTTCTATGAGCCGACGGTTTTCCAGCAGAGCGCTTTTATCCTTGATCTCGCCGGAAGCGATCCATGATTTGATTTGATCACGTAACCGCTGCAGCTTTTTGATTTCCTTCTTGAGATCTGCTTCATACTTTTCCTACAAGAGAAAAACCAGGTTCGCGAATAAATATGTCTCGGCCATTGGGACGCAAAGCCCGCATTTGGGACATACTTTTTGATTGCTATTTGTAGCATTGTGGACCTTCTGCCAAATATCTTCAAACGTTTCTACACCCTCAGTGACTTTCTTCAGGCACCGGTCGATTTCACCTGAAAGAATACATTGATAAAGTTAAGTCAAAGATTTTTTTTTCGACGATGCGATGATTTGATAGGTTCAACATTCTGTGGCAGTGGCGGAACTAAAGCGGGGAGGATTATTCACACTCAACTACTTGCAAATTTTCTTTCTTTTATTTCTCCCTATTATCTGTAGTGTCGGCGCTGGTCTTTCACACGACGGGTCCGATACACCAATCTCGACTGGTACCGATTTCTCCTAGTGAGAAATGACTTACTAGCTATGGTGGTATGAAATATTATAGTACGTCGGTAACACTTCGGGCATATCTACGGGCATAACTTTAAGAAGAGAACTAAATTTCCTTCGACCGTAATGCTCAAAACAAATCAGTTCATCTTCATAGATTTTGTTGTCAACAAATTGATCTAACGTTACTAGCCACAAACGTCGAGAATTCCATTACGTAGACGAATGTTTATGCAGGAGAGATGTTTTGTTTATAGCACACAACAATGCATGCAATCACATCGATCTGACAGTAGTATCTTAGCGCGAGGACGCCGGTGCTGCTGCCATCCGTCATGTCATTCGTAAGCTACCATTCTCCCATACTCAAACAGACTCATTAGCATCATTTTTTCGAAGCTACCCGATATCACACACATATCCGCGCACCACAAAACGCGTAACAATCACGACGCTACTTTCCCATCACGTTACTTCACGTTACTCCACGTATGTGAGGATTTTTTTTTTTGAGAAGAAAAGCTTCTCTGGGGATTATTCACAAAGAAGAAAGCAAAAAATTCTTCATCAGTCCATTTGCAACTCATCAAAGGCACAGTGCGCAATATTGTAGCACAAAGTAGTATCTACCACACAGCAGCACAACGCGCGTTTTAAAACACACCAGCATCAAACATGCTTGCCCCTGTACTAATTTATGCTTCCTTCACATACTCTTTCAACACGCTGCCCACCGAATCAGACTGGTACACAGCACACACAATAGCTTCTTACGCCGAAAAGATGTGGATTCACAGATAAAACACAATCATCAGCAGCCGGACTCGTTTATCCGAAAACCGTATAGTAAAACAATCGCTTCAATAGCAGGATTCTACTGCCACACAACTCAGGAATAGACACCCTCCTCTATTGCCACTCTCTACACACCGCGGCGACGACAACCGACGAAAGAAAAAGCAGCAAATGAATTTCTTCTCACCTTGCAACTTTCGCGTCGCAGCCATGGCTATGTACACATCTGCTCACAGGTATCAGACATAATCTACTCATGCAAAACGGGCCTCCGGAATGGGGTTCTGGCGCGCGATGCTGCTCCGTAAAGCTTCTTGACCTCTGTGCCCGTCACTTTGCTCCAGCTTTTGCTACTGCTCCTCCGCACACCACAAGCAAATGCTTCTACTTTTTCCGCTTTTGCTGCTTCTCCCTTTCCACTGCCTACAGAGCAGTTTGGATGTTTTCTGACCGTGCAGAACCGTTTCGGATGTAATGTACCCCTGCTCTCGTCTTCCGGTGCTGGTTTGCCTCTTCCGTTCTCCTTCGACCAAACAACGACGACGGTCCTATAACCAGTCAGTGGCCACACGGAACAGGAGCAGCCGTGTCGATACCACCGTGTGTGCGTGGAAGCGAGAGAGCGAGTGACAGTTGGTGATGGTGTGGTAGTAGTGATTGTGGTCTTTTTGTTCGTCTCTCTTTCTGTACACCTCTTAGCTCCAGCTTCTAATGCCCACAGCCATGGATGAAGCTTCGCGAGCTCCGTTGTTTCGGTCGCGGGCGAAAACTGCGCTATGGGATCGTTTATGCCCGTTGCTACCGCTAGCGTAAGGTTCCACTGCTCAATCAAGGATCACCAAAAACGGAGGGCAATCCTGCGGAGTGATGTATTAGCTTTTGCCTACTGATGGTGTTGCGAGCTAGCGGCGAACGATGTGTGTATGTGCGCGCGGCCGCACGTACGTACGTGTCTACGTTTGTGCGTGTGTTTGTGTTGCCTCACTTTCAAGATGGCCGTGCTCATTCGCGATGAGTACGATTTGCTTCTACTTTGCACACCGAACTGGTTTGCAATTTGCTTCCACTGCACCAAACAAACACGCTCACGGCATTCGTTACTTCTTCCGTGATGGAGTCACACTATTTCCGAAGCCCGTGAAGGAGCGCACAATTGATCTTTAGCGAATTATTTCTCCGTTAAAATCTCCGACGCGGGCCTACCTGCAAGTTAATTTTTTTTACTCTGAAAAAAGCAACTAGAAGACGGTCGACCTGTCAAAGTTGTCGAAATTTGGAGCCGTTTCGAGCAGGCTACCCATAGCCGGTAGAAGGGAGGGTGAAAGGAAATGATGGAGGAGTCCGTTTGACATTCATGCAGTTTTGTAGCTCTGCACACTGTGTGTATTATGTGTTATGATAAAATGAGTTAATAAAAATGAGCGAGAAGATAAGATTAACGAATGAAAATCTCGAAGGAAATGATAAATTAATAGTCTTGTTAAAACACCAAACCGCGGAGCTCAAGATGTTAAGTATACGTTTACATTCATTTTAAGTAATCTTTTCGTGTTCATTCCACATGACTATTTGGGCTTATATAGTTTCACACATTCAACTTTTAACTCGTCTTTGACGATCAACTGGCTCGGCCATTTGAATGGACTCATAATAATTGTTTAATTGTTTTACATATTAAAAACTACTAAACTGATGCTGACTCCATGCTCTCAAGGAAACGATTCTTTTAAGAAATGGTAGCGCATTTACTGCGCAAAAAATATTGCTTACGGAAAACTTATTTCACAGAATATACGATATACATAATTTCCAATTTCACTATCGTAAATTGATCTGAGGCTGCTTGCAAAGTGTTACAGATTTGCTCCATAATTGAATTTCCATTCAAATCATTTTACAAGCGGTGTGCAGCCCTGCTTTAGTGCTCGAATGGTCAAGTGCATGTGTTTTTATTTGCTACAAAACCTATTAAATCAAAGAATGGTGAGGTTTTTGTGTTCTTCACATTCAATCTTTGTTGTTTTATAAAGAAGAATTTTCATTTCATCTTTTATTCAAGATGTTAAAATTTAGGAGTTATTTTCATTTACTCAAGCAGTTTCCTTGTAATGCGTTGTGCAAACTTTCATCGTGAATGATAAACGTATGCAATCTACCAAACAAACAAGTTTTTCGATGTTAAATCAATGTCAATGTGAAATATTTCAAATCTTGTTATTGAAATTAAATGAAAAATAACTTAAACTATAAACGTTTTACTTTTGTACGCAGATTAAAGCATGTGATTAGAAACTCACTAAATGCTTTATTGTGTTAAATAAAATGAATAATTTTTATTGTTTATCAATCATGCTCCATCTCAACATAGATCACTTAGTATCGGAATCTTATTTATTAAAATTTCATTATCGTGTTCTAGATTATTAATGCGAGCTGTTGGCACCAACACCGTATTCATCCGGAACGTCTTAATTATCGAAATTGAGCAAATAGTTCGTTTTTTGCTTTAAGTCCTTACAATAACATACTCTGACTTTACATTTGAATATATGAAAACCGTCAATAATGGCCACAGGTTTGCAGTTAAATTCTATAATCAAACCTTCCGAGGCATAACTAAGATACAAACATATTGAAGAAATTCAGTCTTTAATATTTACTAACCTAGCTTAAGCACTCGGAACAAAAACGGAAATTTTGGAAAACATTTGCAAACTTTTTGTCCGTATTCGATTATCTTTCCATCAGCAGTTCAAAACCACAAAGCTGATTCAGCACGTATAAGATAGTATTGTGAATTTCTTACATCCTGGTTCTTGCAACATTTGTAGCATTTAATTTACGATTCCAATAATTGAGGCAAACTACTCAGGTAAACGAATACCCGAATAAAATGATCTTTCTTTTCAACATTCAGAGAGCAGAAAATGCACTATTGGGTTTTATTCAAGAATGTACACTGGATTTCCTTCAGATTTATATCATAACACAGAAGAAGAGATGAAAAGAATAATCAAACCTTTCTCAAAGAGGGTTCTCCAACTGATTTGGTATAGTGTACTTCAATATATAACTTGTATGATGTATATATTTGTGATCCTTTTACAAGATCGTACGAATCTTACAGTCTAGAGACAAAATTATCCAAATTCTTTTTTCCCCCATTTTCGATTCGCAAGAGGACGAACAACAAACATCCAATGTTATTTGATTCCAATTCGGCTGAATAGAAACATTACATTTATTCACATTTAATTGTTACCTAGAGGCGCGAGTTCCTCGTTCACTGAACAACACACACACATAAAAGCGGGCGCTGTAGATCATCCAGAGGGGATTCCAGAACACCGATTCCATGCGAAAATGATCTTCGCATAACACGACACTCAGTATTACACTATGGCGACCGCGATGAGATCGCAGCGCAAAGCACAATCACTCACCACAGTCACCGAGCTAAACATAATGTTAATCTTCAGCGAATAGATGAAGCAAATACGAAACGAATGTTTTCTGTTGCTCGCCTCAACTGCTGCACGAGAGAAGACAGAGCAAGAATACACCACCACGCAATGAACGGAAGCCGGTTTAGGCTTCGACGTCGGCCTGGATCTTGGCCAGGAAGTCGGCCTTGTGCTTGGCGATCTTCTCCTTGCGGACCTCCAGGGTGAGCTTGGCCAGCGTCCACCGCTTCTTGGTGATCTTCTTCTCGGGTTTCTTCGTGAAGGAGGGATCTTTGCGGATGGCGGCGTGGGCATTCTTGTAAATGTTCTCGATCTGCAATGGGATGGTTAAAACATCTATATTCAGGGACCTTCTACAGAACAACGAATGAGTACATGTGCGGTAAAAACAAGGAAGTTTGCTAGGTGGGTTTATCCCGCACACTCCGAACTAATTTATCCGCAGCTTAATGTGGTCCATATTCGACACTGTCACGACACACAATTTAACACGATCAGAAACAGTAATTTGAATGGACGTCTCGATTTTTGTTTCTCATCCCGGAGCCACATTCCCATCCACCAGGACCGTATACTTACATCGTCAGCCTTGATACCCAGCGCAATGTACTTGCTGAACTGGCGCTTGAACGCCTCCTCATCCTCCTCCTCTAGCGTGCGCATGTAGTTGGCAACATGCACACCGAAGATGTGGTCGCGGTGCATTTCGGCATTGAAGCTCTTGTTCTCAGCACTGTAGCCCGGGAAACGCTTGACCGAGTGCGGAATGTTCAATCCGCCATCGACAGCGCCCTTCATGGCGCCGAAAACACGGGCACCGGTGGTGGTACGGGCCAGACCCACATCCAGGTAGCATCGGAAGGCGGCCGGACCGTCATCGACGGCCTCGACCAGGTACTCCTCACCAGTGACGTCGGTGCAGCCAGCATACAGCGTATCCAGACGCAGCTTCTGCAGGATGCGGCGAGCAACCAGCAGACCGGTGCAGTAGGCGGCAGCGTAGTTGGTCAAACCAACCTTGACGCCATAACGTGGCAGCTCGTGCGAGTAGGCCGCGCACACAATGCGATCACCCTCGATGCGAGCGTACGCAATCTGACAGGTAATGTCGCGATTGCTAAGGCGAACGATCAGACGGAACTTCGGCGTGTTGTATTTGTTTTTGTCCTGGAAAATCAGGCGCTTGCGGGCATAGTAGTCAGTTTTGCCTTCGCGGCGGCGGCGGAACCTGACCTGATAACGCTTGAAGTACTGCTTGTTCTTCACTACTTTAACGAACCCCTGTTGATGAGAAGAAAGATGAAAAGAAAAAGAAAAAACCGAATGAGAAGAATTCTAAAGTGAGGTTAGGTTGAACGAATGCAGTCGTCCGCACTGTAGATTTGTTTATGGTTACGAAGAATTCGTTAGGATATGCCTTTCTACAACTGCACTTACTGCTTCCGGTCACAAATAACAACACCGACTGAGACGAGGCGCATTGCACGTACCGGAAAACGAGAATACACTTTTCATCGAGGACCCACGTCTTCACGATGGAATGCTGTACGAGCCTGTGCAACTTAGTGGAGCTGCAGTTTGTGACCGTAACAATTTTCCCACCTAATAACACTTCACCATTGTGGAACATGCGTTGTTCCTTCGAAATATCACAATCACGCTTTGGAAAACTTACCATTTTGAGCTAAATCGGGAAAAATTCGACGCACGAAACGCTCAACACGTTTTCTACACGTCGGTGTCGACAAGAAAAAGGAAGGAAAAAGAAAGATGGCGCATCGACCGACAGTGGCATTTGACACTGACAGCATCGATGCGTTTGACAGGCGCGCAGTACAAATGCTGTTAGTTTCAGTTTCGTTCTTTTATGAGGGGAATTCTTTCCTTTGATATTGTTTGAAAGGATTTGTACCAGTCATAATATTAAAAATTATACATTGGCTACAAAATTATGTGTTAACGCAAAGGATTGGATATCTTTTTCATCAAACACCGCAAATGATAGCTCTCCCCGTTAGCTTCAGCGTTTTCTATTCATCTTTATAAACAGACGGGTTTCGGCACGTGATATGTCACCGTGAAGGCATAAGGGGAAGAAGAGCTACCACGAAAAACATCAAAACAAATATGAAAATCTAAAAGATTGTACGTTCCACTTTTTGTGCAATATTTTTTGGTAGGAAAATCAGTGTCGTATTTTAAGGCAACTTTGCGGAAGAGCAAAATACAGCTTTGCATATTATACTTTTGGTTATATACAACTTATTATAGTGGTGCCAAATCCACCGGACCAAGGACCTTCGTAAAGTACAATACCACTGCAATATGTGCTAATTACCTTGCCACCAAAGTTGCTTCCGGTCTTTGCTGCGCTATGGGAAGTGAACAGTCTCAGCTGAAAGGTGTTGAAATCAGTAAAAAGGCTATCCAAGTAACCGACTACTGGTCATTGTACAATGGCGACCTGCCGAACGCGAATGGAGGTCCTAGTAATAGTATCTCAATTTTCCAAGGTGAAACGCTAGTCAGCGGACAATTCTGGACTAATCAAAATCCACTTGAACGAGCGATCAAAAACTTGAAGATTTATCGTCACCCGTACATACTCAAATTCTTTGCATCATGGAGCAAGGGTTCGCTGAAAATGCTGGCCACAGAACGGTGCCGTCCGTTGGCAACCTGCCTGAACATTACGAGCGATGTGCAGATTTGCCTCGGGCTAAGAAACGTACTGTGCGCTCTGATATTCCTTATCGAGCAGGCAGCCGTTCGCCATCTGAGCATCAGCATATCGTCTATCTACGTTACGGATGACGGTGCGTGGCGTTTGGCCGGCTTTGAGCATCTGTGGCGAACGAACGAGTTCAATCAAACGTTGCTGGAAAAATCGCAACCGTACCGATACACCAAAGCGATCGACACCAATGAACTCACCAGCAAGGGTCAATCACTGGAGCAGTACGCGTTCGGTGTGATGTGCGAAGAAATACTGCACAACAAAACCGACACCAACATTCCGGCGGTGGAAGATTTCAAAGCTTACTGTGCGACGCACCTGAAGCACGGTAATCCAGCGATGCGCCCGAACCTGTCCGCTGTCCTGTTGCATCCTATCTTCAACCATGACTTCATATTGATACATTCCTTCCTGACCGAGCTGCCACTGAAGAGCAATCAGGCGAAACAAGAGTTCTTCATCAGTCTTGCCGACCGGTTACGTTCGTTCGATCCTGAAACTGTTGCAGAACAAATGTGCTCCCTGCTGTTGTCTCGTATCGTACTGCTGGACACGACCGCGCAGCTCTGCGTGACACCGTATGTTTTGCGACCGAAGAACGACGACCTTTCGCCGGGCCTATTTACACCGAAAATATTTTCGGCATACATACTACCAAAGGTGAAGCAGGTGTTCTGCGTGCCGGATGCACAGATACGTCTCATTCTGCTAGAGTATTTTCCGGCATACGTTGAATTTTTCACCAAGGATGACCTACAGGATCACGTACTACCTCAGGTGGGTTAAATATTGAATTATAATAAACAAAAAGTATATAATAAACACATCCTTCTACTTGCAGTTGCTGCTCGGGATAAAGGACACGAATGACGTGCTGGTAGCGAAAACGTTACTTTGTCTTGCGGATCTAGTACCCATCCTCGGATCGGCCGTTGTGATTGGTGGAAATCGTAGTAAAATATTCGCTGATGGACGACCACAGGGCATCCCGGACGCAGCGAATCCCTGGAGTGGTGTGCGATCGATAACACCCGTCATCGGTTCGGGAGAGTTTCTTTCCGGTAGTCCCGTCCCGGACGCGGATGGCGATAACAGTGCGTCGTTCACGTCGGTGCTGATGAGTCCGAGCAATTTCAACATTATGCCCGAACGATTATCACCAGAGGGAGAGGATATCTTCCGAAATAATTCCGACGGTGAGCTAGAGGTTGATGAGTGGAGCGATTGGGAAAATGATGCGAACGAAAGGACGGTTAATCAAATACGATTAATCGACACTACCGCATCGGAACCACCTCCATCGAGCGTTACAATTGCCATAAACGGTGGAACAGTGGAACCGAATGCTACTGCCAGTACGTTGAGTCGAGAAAACTCAACCGAAAGCAAAGGCAAGCAAGCAAAAGTGTCCCAGTCAGCGGAGAGCATAGAGCGGTTGGACATCAAAACACAACCATCACGCAAAACCGATCCGGCGTCGGGTGAAGAGTTTGATTTCTTCAAGGATATGGAACCAGTCATTCAGAAAGCCAACGTACTGCTCATCGACGAAGATGTCTCGCCGGCGGTGAAGGACGACGGCACAGAAAAGATACTACCACCGGGGGAAGTGAACCTCTTCGAAACGGGCCCACTGAAGCAACATGCGCACGAGCTTAGCGAGAAGGAGGAAGAAGTGCCTCTCGTAAACAGCAGCCGGTTGGAAATCAAGGTGGATCATTTGGAAACAACCGAGGACGGGTGGGGTGATGATGGTAACGATGAGTGGTAAGCTGGTTAAGCCTTTGTTTGCTTTTGCGTTGGACGGTAAGCAATAAAGAGATTTTAACAACAGTTTATGCATCTGGAATGTCCGTTTCGGTTAGCGATAGCGCTGATATTTTTACCGAAATTTTCTCTGCAGAATAATATCGAATAATATCCCTGAACTACATGTTAGTGCGCGGCGTCATATCATGGATTCTTATATATCAACTCGTTATTTCGGGTTGTACAAATTCCATCCTAAAATATTGTTTATAGAAAGCAAGAGAAACGACGTTGATTTTTTGCCCCATAGAGAATGATCATTTACAAAATGGCAGCCCACAGGGACGGTTGTTTAAGACAACAAACACTACCATTGCACCTTGTAGGCCTTGTTGATAACATTTCGCTTCTCTAATCTTGTATGTAGGGCACGATCGCCGATCGTCGGGTTGTGTGTAAAGATGTGTTGGTAATCTAAAATCTTTCAAGCAACACTGACGTGCTCTCTAGGGTGTCATATTCGAGCGAACGTGCTAATGTACGATGTAAAAAATAGCGTCATTTGTGGTTGAAAAAACGAAGGAACACAGGGAACTCCATTTCGTTAATCTGTTTATTTTTACTACGCGCAAAACGGCGCCAAATAAAAACACATGCACTTAATTCATTGCTATAAGTCACGAAGCTTACAACACTAAAGGAGCTTAGGGGCAGGATGCAAAGTCGCGTACTCTAGTGAGAATGTAAAGGTATTGAAATGAAAGAGAGAGAGAGTGAGAGGATACACGTACTGGAACGTAAATGAATCATGATTAATTTACCCTAAACTATCCACTTCCTCACGCTGGCGGCCCTGGTAGCACGACCTTTCTCCATCGTTAACGGTGGGTAAAGTTGACAGTGCACACCACGAGCGGTTAAACGAGTCGCGCAAGATCGAGAGGTGGAAGCTGAGCACACCGGATCTTGGGGTTATCGACCGCCGGGACGCGGAAAATGTCACGCTGTACCCGTTCGACCTGGGCCGTGTCGCACATGAATCGTGCCGCACTGTAGTCGGTGATCAGCGCGTCCAACGTGTCCGGTCGCACCAACGGTTCACTCGATACCACTGGCCGCCTTAGTGAGCTGTGGATCTGCTCTCGTATCAGACAGGACAGAGTTGGACCGACGGTTGCGCCCGTCACGGGCCACTCGGCCATGGCGCCAACGATCAGGTCGACATCGTGTACGGTTGCGTACGCCGCACGGATCGTTTCCAAAACGTCCGGTTTCAGTACCCGTTCGAGGTCGGTCCAGCCGGTGACCGGTTTGCCGTTGCACAACGTGTAGTAGTCGGTGTAGCGAGCGAGCCCGTGATCGCGACCACGCTGGATGTCTAGTGCCAGCACATCCAACCCGACATGTCGCACACCGAACAGCAGATGAGCGACATCATCGACATATGCCGTGTCCAATGACATGGCGTTCTGACCGAGCACGGAACTGACCAGGTGAGTGAAGTAGTCCCGCTTACGGAGATCCTTGGGTCGGTAGAACAGTGTCTCGAGATCGTAGGCGGCGCTGCTGCCAACCGTATTCGATATCTCACCCGGCATCATCGTGTTGTAGAAGCGTATGGCAGCCGTTGCAAACTCATTGCTAACGCGATCGTCTTGCTGCTGCTGTTGGTCGATGGCTGCGGTCACAAGATCATCCCGTTCCACCGCACCCGTCACCGTCGTCAGCCATTCGCGGACAATTTTCTGATACAATCTCGTATTGATCGTCCGTGCTACCGTGAACAATTGCTCGTCCGTCCAAGTTGGTTTGAGTAGGGCTAAATGTTTAGCCAGCCGGTTGTGTGATCGAAGAAATAGCGTGTGGAGCAGGGTAATGTACGGATTCACGTTGACCCGTGTGTCGCCCGAATCGTAGCAGATCGTTTCGAGATTCACATCGGACGCGCACAGTTGTCCTGTGGCCGCTTCCTGCAGATATTCCGACGAATCGTACAGATGAGCCTTCAGGCGGCCACCTTTACCAGCGCGCAATTGTTTCGTGTCGTTCGCAAGGCTACCGTACAGCTGCGAAAGATCCAACCGATCGGTGGCCTGGTTGAGCTGGTTTGCCGGACCAAAATGGCAGCTGGTACCACCGAGCGATAAGGCGCTGCGCACGTAGTTCAAACACGTCGCCCCGTACGTCCGGTAGTACGGATCGTCCTCACTCACCTGCATCGGTTTGCAGGACGGATGCCGGTAGCGTGGTAGTAACTGTCCGTGATCAGTCGTACAACACTCAATATCCGTTCCATCGTGCATGGTTTGGACGGTGGTTTTAGCTAGGTCATGCTCAATGAACTGACTCCACTGGACAAGTGCCACCGAACGCATCGTATCGCGTGGTTTCTGGCTGCTCCAGGCTATGTGAAAACGGGCCGAAATGTCTCGTGCCGGTGGTAACTCCGTACCGCTCGTACTGCGACGGAACGCGTAAACACCATCGTCGTACAGTGCCGGTAGCAGACGCCGATACTCATCGTTGTGTTCCTTCGCAGTGACCAATTCCCGGCACTGATCGCCGATCGGGGTCGCACTGGGGACGACTGTCCCGCTGAGATAAAGTCCACACTCGTACGATGAAATGCCACCCGGTAAACAGAAACGGTTCAAGAAGAATGAGGACGCTCGCAGAATCTTACGGGCAAGCAGATCCTGCTGCTGCGTTCCGGGGGTGGGATAACCATCGATAATCTGCGCATACGTCGAACCACCTCGGATGACCTTTCCACGCGAACCGCCGGCAAGCGATCCCTCGAGACGTTTTGATTTTTCAAATATCGTTTCACTGTAGTCAAGGGCTTCCGCGAGGTTCGCACTGGTCGCGAATCCGGATAGGCGTTGGGTCAAGGTGGGATCTAGTTCGAACCGATCGAGTTGATCGGTTACTGCCTTACCCTGCACCAGCACCACCAGCAGTGCCAACACCGCAACGGTGCGCGTTAGCATCTTGACTCTAACTAAGGTACACATGTTTTTTTTTTTAGTGTATGTTCACTATTAGCAATTTGTATGGCCGAAGATCACTTTCAACTTGGAAGCCTCAGCTCACTCTAACGTCTCGCACACACAAAGCACACTATATCAGCAATTACGAGGCAGAATGGAGGAGGTGCAATTCTATCGAACTCACCCCGAACGTGGAAAAGGGGCGCAAACGCACACGCGCGTCCACTCTGTTCGGATCGCTAGCGAAGAATTGAACCTTCTCGGCATCGGTTGGATGTTTTTGTTTACTCGAAAACATTATCACACATACGATGGGTGCTATGAAGGATAGTGGCGCAAACAAGTTCACCCGCGGGGGTTGACTCAATCTCGCTGTCTCTCTTCTCGCTGCTTCGCTCGTGCGCTTAGTGAGGCGATCGCTGCATTGCGTCTTATCGGAACGGGTAGTTCCCTCCCTTGTTCCGAAGGCCTCCCCGACCATCTCAACCACCCTCCCTTGGAGGTGGGGAGGAGACGTACGTCAACAAGATCGTCGATCGTTCTCACCCGGGAGAACGCTGCGCCCGGGAAGAATCGTCAACAAGGCGTTTGTCGTTGTATTGATCGCGACGGTGGCACACCTAGAGACAGAAAACGCGTGCACGGCGATATAGCAGCCGGTGCTTGAAGTAGGAAGGTAAAAATGGAAAGCATTCGTCCCGACGTGATGCGACTGGCAATAGAAGCGGCCGTCAAACCGTCATCTCTGGCGGTAGCGCTCGCAAGTGCGTGATTCGTCTAGTGGTACGTCCGGGCAACTCTGCCTTTGGCGAGCTTTTTTACTCATGGAGTTCCTACTTGCAGCACTATCGATTGCACGATGGAATCTCGCTGGAAACTGTTCGGATGATAATTTGAAACGATTATCCCACCACTCGCACCTCGTTGTTTGTAGCACGCGATTTAAAAGAACACAATATGTGGGTTTTCTCCCATTCTTTAATATTGTGGCGTTAAGTTGTCACGTTGGAACACAACACACCACCGGACAAAGACATGAATCACCAACGGTTGCATGTGCATGTAGCATGTTTTCCGAGCGTCAGCTACAAAAACCTATAAGGCATCTGACACTCCATGTTTTGCCTTACCCTTAGTATTGCTTTCAATTCAATTCTAAAATACTGTAGATTGAACCTGCGCACGTTCGAACTATTTGACGATCCAGTTATACCATCTATCCACCTAACGAAGCAAAAGACATCATGGCACTAGCTTGAATGTGAGAAGGACTAAGTTTTTGCTGAATTTTCATTTTACTCTCATTTATGGAACAGTGGACAACGGTTTTCCGATGCGTAATTTTAACGAGGTACCCTTTGAAAACTCCCTGTAATGGAAACAGTAAGCCGCTTCGCTTAAACGGAGAGATGCCGTGGCGTACGTCGTAAAAATGCCAAAGCTACACACGAAGCTTGTTCCTGCGGCCGGTTCATCGGGTGGATCTGCTTCGATCTGGAATCGGCAAGATGTGCGTCAGTGTACGTCGGAACGTTGTTTTTTTTTTTTTTTTTGAAAAAACCGGTACGAAATGCGGTTAAGTTCGTACGCCGGGAAGTTGGATGAGCGGTCAGGCGGCATAATGCTTGTTTGCTATTTACATTTCCTAGTAGAGCTCACCCTTGCCTTACTAACGGCACTTTCTCACCTTTGCTACTTCGAGTGCAGTGTGCATCGCTCTCTCGAGTTGCATCAGTCGTTTGGGTGGTTCGGTGGACTACACTGTAAACGTGGGTAACTGGATGGGAAAATACAGCATTGCATCAATTTACAAATACAACGAAAAATACAAAAACAAAGCATGGGAAATGTTGAAACGGATCTGAATCGTAGTACTGGCAATCATATAAGATCTGACACGTTAAATGATCCATTAGAACAACAGGAAAAAACTAATCTGTTGCGGTTTGAACAATTTCTTTCTTCATTTCGACAGATTGCCGCTTCCATGGTTTCAATATGTCACGATAGAATAATTTATTCATGTATGATTTCACTCACCGTCCTACGCGGACGATTTAGGTTCGTAAACGCTACATGCATTGTGTATGGTTTTGATCAATACAATCTCTGCATTCCTGTTGCAGCTGCTAAGCAAGCAATAGAAGAAGCGCAACATAACGATTGCTCCAAGGAGGGACCGGCGCGACCGAATGCACTCTGCTAATGCTAAACGCTTTCGTTGCCAAATTTATCCTTATATATCACTTTGCGGAAGAAGCTAAACCAAACAAACGCTATCCGAGCTGATGGTTAATGGTTCCTTCTACATTCCTTCCTATCCTACATCCTACACCCGTTCAACGATCGCCGTTGCATGCGCCACCGCCATTTCTAACAGCGTTCTGTCTGACTCCTATATTTACAAAACTTTTCTTCCTCCCCTATATCGTAGTTTGACGGATAGAATGTGTAGAATGGTGCGGATAGTGCGCGAAGTGAAAAGCAAAGCGTAGCTAAATTAGTATATAGATATTTCGTGCAATTTCTTTGCGGTCATACTGGAGCATACTAACGCACTAACGGACGCTCATTTGGATGGATGATGATCTGTTTATTGTTGATTATTTGTAACTGAGTTGCAACCCGGATTGCGAGGCTATACGTAAAGGTTTGCCGTTGTGCGAGTGCGTCTGCATGCTGTCGATTTTAACAATCAGCGTAGAGCATAATGCTAACCGCTCTACCCTGGGCTGAATCTTATTGTCCTTCTGGCTTGTTTGTATTTTTGATAACCTGAATGGCCCGTTTGTAAACACTGGAAAAGTGGTTTCTGTTCACACAGGACAAGCATATGCAAGCGAGCGCGTGAAGCATAAGATTTCGTTCAGCGAAGTGAAGACAAGTGCTACGCAAGGCTGGACAGAATGGTGAAGACGGTCGTGTGTATGTAGTGCGTGACATGATTTAAGTGAGATCCGATTACAGTGTACCAGAATCGAACAGGAAAACTGGTTTGTGCATGGAGATTAATTGACGTTACCAGCAGACGTATTGTACCCGAAAAGAGAATGATTGCAAAGTTGTTCCTTGATTCAATGTTTGAAATTCGTCGTTAGTTGGTGTGGATTGGAAAAATCTTACTAAACTATTGCTTCACCCCCTTCACACATCTCAGAATTACTTTGTGTGTTGTCTTCTGTATTCGTTCGTAAACGATTCTAAAAAGCCAATAAGCTGTCTATAAACTGTATATGTGTTATTCATATATAAAACCTTCATCTATCTGTCTTGAATGATCGATGCTTCTTGGTCTCATATTTGCATCTGTGCGCTGTTGCCTGTGTTGTAGCGGATGATATCATTTTCTCGTTAGGCACGTTACGTTAAGCTGTTCATCCAAATGCAAAGCGACGGGTTGTTGCTTCCTGCGCAGCGCACGTACAATTCCGCAAAGGAAATGACTCCAACGCTTTACACATTGCTCTGATTACAGTCGCCTAGGCCTTCTTTAAACAAACATTTTCAACTCAAACATTATTTTGAATACATTTTACATGATTAGTACAATTGATAGTATAATGCTTTTATATAGTTTTGGATTGCTACTGCTGCTGTTTGCTGTTGCTGCATTAATTGCCACAAACAATACTCTCGTGATGTGTTAGGGTAAGAAAGAGATGATATGATTATCAAACAACATATTTTCAGCAGTCGGTTGACTTTATCCTGCTTCCATAATTGCATAGGGAAGGTTGTTGTTGCCTGGCAAATAACTTACAATCACGTGTTATATGCGTGCATCTAGTTTGAGGTTTACAGTTTACCGACTATCGTAAAGAATTCATTACAGAAATAATGCTGCAATTGTGAGAAAAAATGGAATGGTTAGTCATATACGTTTAATTTTTTGATTGTTGGTGTTAAAAAGTAAAAAAAACACATAAGGAATCAAATAAAGAGAAGTGAAAACAAAAACAACGGGTAGTTTGAGATCTTGTATCTTTAGTGTTCAGTGTATTTCACGTTTAGATGAAAATAAAGCTTCCAACAACGACGCAGTGGACTTTTGCGGGTTGGACAATGTGCAATCTATTCATAAAAAATTATTATGATCATATTTTGACCTAGCTCTAGGTACTAATTGAAATAAGCTGGTAAAACAAAACTACTCAAAAGCATAAGTTAACAATTACATTGCGTTTCCTTTTACCGTGCAGCACCTCCTTATAAGCCACTATATGTGAGACACGATCATCAGATAATTGTCTAGTATTTCGTAAAAACAGAATTGAAACGTGCCTATCTAATTTTAACGATAAAGCACTAACACTAAAATATCTAAACATACCGCCGCATAACAAAGAGCAAAAACAAAAGCTATCTTTTTAAACATAATTTTCGACTGAATGAATGAATTATACAAGTAACATTCGTTTTGCTTAGCAATTCTGTGCCATCCGACGTACGTCCGATATTGTGTCGATACGTTCTACATAAAAGTATTTCAAGAATGGTAAATAAATAGATACTAATTTGCTGTATGGGTGCATGGATGATAGTGATATTTGCATGTTCCATCACTAGGTACTTTGTTATTCTAACCGAATCGCACGTGGATATATTATCGTTTCGCTTACGAAGCAACGACTTGTCTACTAGTTGACTCTAATTTGTTATACATTGGTCGTATATTTCGAAATATCTCAACTGTTTTGAAGATATGTGATGGTGCAGTTGGTGATGTGGTTCAGAAAACAAAACTATAGAAAAACGATATTTAAAAATATTAATGAAATTGATTGACACAAACCTTTCTTCTTCGTTTCGTTTTTTTTTTTCACTTAAACTGCGTTGATCTTAATGATGACCGATTCTTGATGAGATTGAGATGAGTGGTTTGGGAGAGCTCGCATGGAATTTGTTTGACGGTATTCTTAAAACACTGCCAAATAGAATGAACTCTGCCGGTGTTGCATCCAGCGTTTTTGAGGTTTCGAAGTAAAATAGTTTTTACCGATTGGTAGTAGGTACATTTACTGCGTGCTGATCGGAATTCCCATCAACGTTCCTATTGGGTCGGCACAACCTTCTTCCATAACGATTCTGGTTCATTTATGGTATGATTTTGTATCATCCATTACGGAAACCGTGTTGTGATGCATGGTGGAATGGAGAAAGACACAATAAAAATGCGTGAATAAATATTGTGCACGCCACAGTCGCACGGTTTTTTTTCTACTAGGAAAAAATCGTTCTACACAAATCTGATAATGTCGTACGATCTACAATGTACAGGGCATAGCAAACATATGAAATCAGACCCAGGTATTGACGGACAAATAACGCATAAAAATATACTCCAAAACGCATATCAAGTTCATCACAGAATACCCCTCCGCCGTTTGCTTACGTTGGTACTTCTTAATCATGCACTACTAAACAAAAAGTTCGAAACTTAAAAAAAAAATCATCAGAAACATCCAAACACACAAGGACGTTTCACGAGACAAGTGTGTGTCCGGTACAATATCAAACGAAACAAAAAAAATCTATACACAACTATCTACCCAACAAAGCACCAAACAAAGTGGCCCTAGTACACGTGATTGGAGAAAATTCGGTACCCATTTGGATCGCGTGTATCGTCCACGATGTCGCTCGTGAGCCAAGGATGATCGAGAATGTCCTCGCTGGAAAACCGTAGCTCCGGATCGGACTGCAACATATTGATGATCAGATCGCGCACACTATCACCAATGTTGTTCCAGTACGGTGCCGGGAAATCGAAGTACCCGTTCAGGATCGCATCAAACAGCTGCTCCTGCTGATTGTCGGGCGATACGAACGGTGGGAAGCCGCACAGCAGAATATACAGAATTATACCAGCAGCCCACACATCGATCTGTCGAATGGAGTCAATACAAACAATTAATGTAACATTGCAAACGAACATTCTGCAAACATACGTACCTTCACACCGTACCCAGCTTCCATTAGAATCTCTGGAGCGACGTACGTCGGTGTACCGCAGATCGAAAGTAATGGTTCCGTCACTTCACAGGCCAACCCAAAGTCTCCGAGTTTCAGGAGAATCACGTTTCCGTCATTATCCAACTCAACCTGGAATATGTTAAAAACAAAACATTTTCATAAAGCATACGCTTCACGCTATGCTGTTCGTTTTCCATCGTATACTGACCAACAAGTTTTCCGGTTTAATATCCCGATGGACGATGCTGAGGGAATGCATGTACGCCATCGCCGAGGCTAGATGTTTCATCATCGTTTTCGATTGTTGCTCTGAGAAGCGGGTCACTCGCGTTATCGCATCGAACAGATCGCCGCCACGAACTAGCTCTAGCACGAGATACATGTTCTTGATCGTCTCGATATCGTGCACCAGTTGTATGATGTACGGATGGTTTAGCTTCTTCATTACTCGGATTTCCGCTGCTAGATAGTGATCCTGAAACGAAAGAGAGAGAGAAAAAATATACGATATGTATATACGACTCTCTAAACCAAAACTCTATAAGCCTTTCAAGACGTACCTTTCCTGAGCATTTTGATTTGTCAATTATTTTTAGTGCATATTCTGTGTTTGCCTGCTTATCCTTCAGTTTCAGTACTACGGCGAAGTTTCCATCACCTGAAAGCAGCGGGAGAAAAAGAAACATGGTTAATAATTTTATTTATGAATCAAAACTTAAATGTATTGCAGAATTCGACGGGGCTAATATGTCGAATTAGTACATCATTATAATGTAATTACTTTCGTTACGTTAGGAAATCATTTTGAAGTATTATTTACTAATTTCATAAACGTTTTCTTCTTTAATCTTAAGAACACTTTACTTCTTTGATTTTTTATAAGCGTTAAGAAGTAAGTTACTCGGGACAAATTCTTTAATTGTACAATAGTTAGCATTTAATTGTTTTAATATTTCTTAATATGTTATAAAGATATGAAGATTATATGTTATATGTTCTTTATATGTGAAATCTATGAAAAAAAAAAACATTTCATTGTGCCTCCAATTGCAAAGTGTGTCGGAATGGAAAAATCGTATAAAGATGTTAAATAGCCGTTGTTTCTCCTGCGAAACCCACGTAATACAAATAAACACTATTAAACTGACCAATAATCGAGCCAAGAGTATATTTGGCTTGCAGTTCCAGCGGTAGTGTATCTGGCAGGATGCCCCCATTCAGCGCAGATTCATCAACATAAACGATCGTGTCGTTGTGGCTCTTCACCGGCATCTTGGGCTTTGGTCCCGTCCGCGTCGTACTGCTACGGAGCGTTTTCCGGTGCACGGCGATGGCTTTGCTTTCTTCTGCTTCCAATTCAAAATCGTTAACACCGACCCGCTCGTTGCCGTACGCAAAGAACACGTCATCTTCGTCGAAGAACTGTGCTAATCGCTGAACCGGCACGCCGGACACGGTAAATACCTTCCGCACACAGCCCGTATCGAGCTTGACGCACTGCGTGATCGCTGTCAGCACGTGTTCATAGGTAGGACTGTTTCGTTTGTTTAGCAGCAACCGCAGGATCTGAGAAGTGAAGGTAAACGAACACACGTTAGGAAAAATTCTTGCAATAATCGGCTTATTCTTTTGCAGCAGAACAGTTTGTAAAAGCGCGTACTTACCTTTCGAGGTTTCACGCCGTTCCTTATGAGGGTCACGATTCTAGGATGCACCACGGAATCGATCTCTTTGAGCGGTGTCGACCCATTCGTGCCACCGTTCTTCACCGGCGACAGGGGACGAATTATTCTGTACGATCACGGAAAAATAATTATAAACAGTAATCTTTCGATACTTGTTGATCTGGAGCATGCTTCTTACCTAGACAGTCTGTTGGGGTTCTTGGTGTTCGTGTTATTTACGTTATATTCTATTCGCTTGAAACCTTCGTTATTGCAGGAACATACGTAACATTTGCCATCTTCCAAATCGTCTACCTTTTCGATCTTTTTACCTTCGAGGGTGTAAATGGCTCGTATCGCGCCAGTTAGTGTTACGCTGTCTTCCAGCAATCGCGTCAAATCTTCCGTTAAACTATCAAACGATCTGTGTGGAGTGGAGAAAAAAAGTTATCCCACATGAAGATACTACTATCCTAGTCCCCGTGGTGCTTGCATCCTTACCTATAACGCTCTACCGAAACCGGTATCGTACTACCGGGATAGAATTTATCACCATTGCGAAAAAATCGTATCCTTTTCGCCTTTTTCGCCGGTGTCCGACTGCTTAAGATGCGTTTTTTTAGTGTGTTAGATTTGTTGTTCGCTCCACCGGTGATGTCGAGATCGATCAGTTCCTTTTCAATCTCCGAGTTCGAGCTGGTCCGGCTGTTGCTTCGACTTAATGTCGAAGTTGTATGGGTGCTAACTTCCATGTCCCGTACCGTACTGTCCCGTCCGCCTTTGTTCCCCTTTTGGATAGTTTTGTGCTAATAGCAGGGGATATATCTGTCGAAAGTACTTTCCTAGCGACTGTCACCGGTGGAAAGCCTTATGTGACCTTGTGGTGGAAAAACAGATATCTAGCAGCAGCCGAGCTAGTTGTCGCGTGAACAGGTTTCTGTAAATAAGAGAATAAGCAAATAGAGCCATGAAAATACTATCCCAAACAGTTTCTGATGTGGAATTGAGTTTCTAGTGTTTCAATTAGTGCAGAGAAAGTTTCCCAAACTATTATCACTATCATCATCAACTAAAACCCAGCGTGCTGCTGATATTATTATTAAAATTACTAAAATTACCATTACAGCGAGTGGTATTTACTATGCAGCACTATCATCGTCGAATGGTGCGAACGTAGTGTGAAAAATCAATCCCACAGAAACGGGCTGGCAAGTAAATAAAACCGCTAGAGACGTTTCGCATACCGTTGCAAATTGCAAATGGAATGATTTCAAATTTGCTTTCGCTACCAACTAATAATTATTATTTTATTATAATTTATAACATGATTTAGGAAACGATCCCACATTAAAAATAGTAAAGATAAGTGGTATAGACATAGAGAGTGAAAATTCGCCAAAAATATATTTTCATCGGCATTGTAATGAAAAATCTGTGTAAAGGATGTAACATTATTGCTTATTTCAACACATGTTATCTACCATATGTATGTATTTGCGAAGGTTTTAGAATATCAACTCTCAAGCAAAACTTTTGCTACGCTTTATTGATTTATGCTATAAAAATAATTTATGTTTGAACATGGGTTGGGGGGGAGAGGGTTGCCATTTATCGGATAAGACTATTTTTTAGCTATTTTTATACATTGATATGTCTTTATACATAAGGTTTTCTTCCGTCGACTTATTTTTCTTTATTTGCGTATAGCGGTAATGACACGCGATATCATTTGTAACACATTTTGTAAACTTTTCGCACACATTGATCTCACGTGTAACAACATAAACAGTATACCTCAAATAACCTTCTTCTCCACGCGAAGCAACAGTTTACCCAATCGTTAAAATAACAAAGTGTTGGAAGAATTCTCCCTCCATGGAAGTTTGCTTAACCTTTACAAAAGTTTTAATCGCACCAACCTTGAACAGTTGTGGGGTTGAGCATTGCGTGTTCAAAAGTAAACAAAAAGTTAACTCAACGAGCTGACAAACTGAAATTATAAACCCGTCGGGTACGTGGTAGCTGAAATGCAGAAATGCAGAGTTTATTACGTAAGTTTGGTAAGATTATAATTATGTTTATGTTCATGTTTTATCACGCTTTTCCAGCTTTTCTCAGTTTGTACGAATGAAACCTATGCATATATCTGGCACTTATCCGTAACAGGAATATGACACATCGAATCGGCAACGTTCTTCTACGGTTGCAACTATCGATGTGCATTTGTGCATAAAGCAAATGGTGTAAAACAACAGGGAAAGGTGACAATATTGTAACGGGAACTTCCCAAACGAACTCTACCGAATGGAGGGGAATAGTTTAACAAGCGACACAATTGCAAATTACATTGCTGCGTTGACGCCTCTCTGTCGGCCGACGTCAGTCTCGCAATCAAGCACATTGGCGACAGAGACGAGTGATTTGTTCAACTTATTTGCGTTCACCCTTGCTGTGGTGATTTTTTGTGTGTCGAAAAAATACTGTTTATGGTGGTTGTTTGACCACTAAGTGATAAGGAATACTAAATGATTAATCACTATTTGTGTGTGTTGAAGTAGCATTTGGATGGAATTGCATCCTGGTTGGCATTTAAGCGTAGAGGTTTATTGAACCGATAAGTAAAACAGAACACATTGATCACGATCACCCGCCGTTACGATAGTGAAAAACAAATCAACCGTCACGGACCAACAACCGGGGATCCTCCCTGATGCCTACAACATACGTGATAATTGATTCCCGTTTTTTTTGTTTGCTACCGACGTGATTTACATAACCACACACATCCTCACCCTCCAGAAGGCGATACGACTTTACCACCCACAGCTGCTCATTTGGACAGGACAGACAGTGCGGAGGAAAAAATAATAAGGCTGTGGGGCACTTCACTTCGCTACACCCTTCTACACTCCATTGCAAGAACATTCAGAAAAAGGGCAAACGAGTGGGAGGAAGAGGAATTTTGTATGATGGATTCGCTTGATGGCGTAATGGAATCGATCGCTACAACCATTCCGCACTGCATATAACAAACGTCATCGCAATCGTCGCTTCCACCGGCAGCAAGCGTTACGCTAATTTACTGCCGGTTGACCACCTGCAGCGCAGTGAATTAGCCGTGCGAAAGCTAGGCCCGTGTGTTCTTACGTTTTCTTACGAGGTAAACATTAATGTTACTAGGAAAGAAATTCCAATGCAGATAAACAATTTTCCGGGTTTACTTCGCTCGAAGTGAAACCGTTAAAAAGTATACCGGAAGTATTTTTTCATGATCGTTTCGAGCTGACCTCAAGTGAAATTGGTACGAATCGGGTTAATTTTCTTATGCCGTGATCGCGCAAATATCACAATATTAAATGATATTTTTTTATTGAGGTAATGGATGCTTTAATGAGCGCTACAATGACAATCGTCATTTTGACAATTTTTTGTTCATTTTTTTATTAATGTTTTCAAATAAAACGATATAGAAACTTCCTATATGTAAATATGAAAATTTTAAAGCATGAAAATAAGCTTACATTTTTGTTTCTATCTCTGGATAAATAATTCGAATGCTCGAATAAGCTTAACAAGTACAGCTGATTTTTACAGTGTTACAGTGAAATTATTTTCTACAATATTTTCTATTCATTTCGCAACATCACACAATGCGATTGCCAGTTACGAAGCCGAACTTTATTTACATGTACAAGCATAACCTGTGCGCCTCGCAATATCGGTAACATTTTCGTTCACTTCCTCAAAAACTTACAAGAGCGACAGGCAAAACAGCCTGGCGCAGGTTGTGTATACATACATAATAAACTCAAAACAACCAGTATATTATACAAACAATCAACTCGGTGAACATGTAAACAGCACAACGAGTGCAAGATTCTATCGTCTCATGTGTTTCTTACTTCCCTGGTGATGTTAGCGTCATCACCGCGCCGCCAAGATACGATATAACGCGAGTGACGTTTTTCTCCTTCCAACTAGGTTCCGAACCGGCAAACATTTGCTCCCATCCGTTCTGATTGTCGCCGAAGGGCGTCTCTACTAACAAAGCTACTATCACTACACGCAAACCGATTGCACACTGCCCTAGCGGAAGTCCAACTGGTCCGATCACGGTATGGTGAAACGGCGATCGTTATGTGTTGCCTCGACTTGAATGATTTACAACCATTTCGATTAGAATTAATTGTAACACCAGCGTCACGCGGCCCCTCCGGTAGCAATTACAATCGCTCGTTTAAAGGAACCCCGGCAGACGGGGTACTTTGGGCGGTGGCTTTCCCTTTCGAAAACGAAACCAAGCACAATAAAAATGAGGCCACTGCCCATGACCATGTGCAGAGGTGGTGGTGCAAAGAAAAATCAAATTCAAAACCTCACCACGAGAAGTGTGCAGACCACCGTCTTTCCGCTGTGACGCGTCGGCGAGAGAAAGCGTAGCCGAAAACCGTCATTATTACCATTAGTATTAGACCACTTTCGTGTGTTTGCGCTGCTCCGGTAGCGACGGAAAACGGAAGTGAAGCTAAGAAACAACACAGCCAAGCCATGCCCAATCGTTCGACGGCTATACGCCGCCCGTCGGTAAATGGACAAGTTTTCCATCCAAATGTGTTATTCACTGCCCCAAAAACTGCGTGCATGGATCTTTTAAACAGAAATAATGAATAAAAAAGAACATTATAAAAACTTATGCCTTCTTTCGGTAAGGATTGCACAGTCGCACAAACACACACTCATGAAAAGTGGACTTTCTTACACAACGTTAATGATACGCCGGCAATGGAAAACCATAAACGCCCAGGTATCATCATCCATTGCAGTCGCCAAGGGGAAATGACAGGGTGAGGCAAGGGAAGTAGAAAATGAAAGCCATAAAAATCGATTGATCATAAAGCCAGCCCCTGGAACCGTGACCGAAAAGAAGTGTACATTTTTGTTGCTCATTTTGCAGGAATGGAGCCCATTGACAACAAGGTACAAATACGGTAAGTTTGTTTTTTTTTTACACAAAGAAGAAACTTCCTATCAAGGGTTGCTTTTTGTCACCAAAAAAAATAGGTTATCATCCAGCTATGTCTCACGCCAAGTACTGATAATCGTAATCGTTCGTTTACATCGGCTGCCATCGGCTGTGGTCAAGGAAACTGCATGCATTTACAATGCCATGATCATGGTAAGAGTGATCCAGTGAAGGTTACGTATTACGTTTCTTAACCTAATTTTACAATCTTTATTGCCGGTTCTGTGCTATCGCACCTTTTTTTATCATCTGGAAAAAGTATACTACGTGTATTTATAACATAAACTTTCTATTGATTTTTTGGAATACTTCTATGCCAGCATGCGTATAAATAATTATCAATTATCTGTTTATTGGGAGAATTTTTACTAACAAGCAATAAATATTTTTTCAATTTAACGCGAGTTTAATGGTTGAAAAAAAAAAAGAACGTAGAATTTAGCGTTTTAGCTTCCTCTACACATTAAGAAAATTTAATTGAATTAAGAAATAAATTTAAAAAAATGATGAGCAAAATAAAACATATATTTTGTGACAGTTTATCGTACCATTGTTAAGTTTACAATAACACTAGCTGGTTAACAAAACTTTTGATAAAAAACTTTTCGCTTTATTTAACCAAACGAATGAATCATTGTTGTTGAACGAAGGTGTTAATTAAAATAAATTTATTTTTTTAAATACTACAAAAATAACTCCTACCATTTTATAAATATTCCTTTACTTATACTTTTATTTTGAACACAGCTTTTACTATTTTTCAAAGATGTTGCAGATTTTCATCTCAATTATGATTAATGGAGCAAAATAAATTATAAATCTAAATTATAAATTAAATATAATTATGTGGATTATTCGACAAACGATATAATTTTTAATAGTCTCCAAAAAAATAGCGACGCTATAATAATGAACCTGACTGTAATTGGAAAAAGCCACCGGCACAGTATAACTTGTTGGTACTATCGGTGATGGCTTCTTTCTAACGTACCTTCCTTATCGATTGATCGATATTCATTCATAACCTGTCATTCCAAATGATACTGTACGGGGCTCTCTATCCTTAACCTTGTGTCACCCGTCCGCCTTTGATAAGAAGCGAGTATAGTCGAAAGCCGCCAAAGAAACTGACCAAACATTGTCCCAACTCATTTCACGATGTTCGGTGTAATCATTCGGTTTCTGCACTCTGTCGTAGTCTGCTATTCGTCTTAGTGAGAAGATTATTTATTTAGTCTTCTGTTTAGTCGGAAATATCCGAAAAAGATAAGTATCAATCTTCCCACTCGTGAGACAAGTCTGTGTATTCCGTAAACCGGCTGAAACTCATTCCCCTCGGTGAGGTGGGTATGATATCAAAATATTAATAATCGTTCCACCTGAGGGATTTATGGAAACACACAAATACCGCACCACCTCCTTCGTAACTCCAGTCGGCAACGAATCCGTACATGAATGTACGAACTCTTTCTGGAAAATTTACCGCTGCTTTTAGAGGCGCTCTTTTTCCGCTACAGCCAACGGCCATTGACCTGCGGTGCCGTTTATGAAATGATACGCTTTACGCATTACCTATAAATTTCCTTCCAAGGAGTTCTCTTATGTTAGGTAGTCCGGATGGGCTGGATTGGCAAAGGTTCAATTTCATCTGCCTAACTACCACCACCGAATCGAGGCTCCGACATATTTAATGGATGGATCGATGGCGAAAATTTCGCGCATGAACCTTCCATGCTTGGTTGCTGACCACCACACCTGCTTGTCGTCGTACCTAGCCTGCCTTCCCTTCCGCTAAAAGGACCTGACCGGAAGTGGGAAACAAAAAAAAACAACGAAAATCACAAACAAACACACTCAAAAGAGGCAGTTATGCCGCGAGTGAAGTTGGGTGATTGCCCAGAAACCACGTTCTAGACGATTTAGCCGGCACAGCTTGCTCGTGCTTTGCCTGATTGCGCTGCACGAGCCGGCGAAGACTCTTAATGTATGTCCCCTGGCAACGAACCGTGGACCGGGAGGAAGTGGGTGGCAGAAAACAATCTGTTAAATGGCTGTGTTTATTTGTTTGTCCAAGGAGAGATAAATTAAACCCGGCAAGCGCGAGGAACCGCTGGTACGAAAACTGTTTACTCCGCAAATCGCCAACTGATCGCGGTTTAGGTAATTAGTAGCAGGTAGTAGAGCAAAGAATAATATATTTTTTTCGTATTTTTTTTTTTTTAGAAAACATTAAGTATAAAGATTATATCACTCAGAATGTTCTTCCTCAAAATGTATTTGAGTTCCTTAATTTGAAAAATGATTTATTAAAAGATCACAACTTTTAAAAGCTACTTTTTCTAGAGGCATCTCATGCATATCTATGATGAGAGTATTAATGTCCTACATCTTTAACATATTATTTCAACACTTTGTGTTCAAAATGCTTCAATCGCTTTAAGAAGATGTAGAAGTGCATAGAAGTGTATTTTGAATTCGCAGTAGTTAAGCCAAACAATGAATTGACTAATGGAGAAAGAATTTGTTTGAAAGTTTGTTTGATATCGATTTTTATTTTATTTAGATAATAAGATTTGTAGAATTGTTTAAAAAATAGAATAAAGCTTTGGTCTTTAACTCATTTTTTTGTAAAGTTTGCAGCAAAAGCGAGTGCTGCAATGAAAATTGGAGTGGGTTTTTGTTTTCACACGTATTACAGATTAGGATAAAAATCCCATGTTGCAACAACGTAGTTTGATAGACCTAGAACAAAACACATCGTTTTTTTGCTTGGCAAAAATCGCTGCTATACTATAATGATGATCAATTTACATAATATCTTTCAGCACGAACTACCCGAAGCGAGGTGGATAAAAATAAAGAAAACACACAACTGCCCGCGAGCGCCCAAATGGTTGCTTTACACGGAGCACAATTTTAGACGGACCGTGATAAAGAAATAGAGGAATGGCGAACGTCAACCCGTTGCGCGACTTAAACGGTGGTTTTGCGCTCAAAAGCAGTGCGGCAAGGTGTATAAATAATTAGTCTTCCGAGATCCGCCCAGATTAGTTATGATATACACAAATTCGGTCGGTTGTTGTCATTATAGCACAGCGCATTTTCCGCAAACCACCGTTTAACGGGCCGTTTTTTATTTGCTCTTTTGGCCAATTCTGCTTTATAGATGCCTCCGCACAGTCGTGTCACGGACCAGGTGGTTCAGTAACGTGGACCATTCGCATACTTGCTAATGTGTGAGAAAAGGTTACTGACACCGCGTTACCATCCCACCGAGATTTGTTGAAAATTGCGCACAGAATGATCAACACACGACGGTCAAAAGAAGAGGAAAAAATCCCAATAACACTGCATTGATATCGTAGCCGGTTTGGGCACAATTTATGCGGCCGTTCTTTTCGCCCGTCTAGGCAACCTTTTATTTGCACCAAAACTAAATCAAACTGCCGTAAAATTATTATTTCATTATGGTTCTATTTCAGACTAGCCGGCACGTTGTGGAGCAGCGGTCGGTGGTTGGTTGGAGGCAAAAATCAATTCGAATTAGAACGCTTCCGACGCGGAGACCACTTTCTGCTGTCCTTTTGCACCATGAGGTGCCCTACCCCACCTCCCCCTCAATAGGGTAAGGAAACATACTGTCTTAAGTCAAGCACGCGCACTGTCGGATAGCATACACAGGCGGTGGCCTGTGGGTGAAAAATATTTAACGACCCCTTTTATGGCTGAAACTCGGCCAAAGTTCACAGAGGGGTGCCACCACACAAGTTTCAAGCATTCTTTGCTTCTGCAACTTCTTCAAATTTGTGAGACGTTGCTATAGTCATACCACACATTCATCAGTGCGCGCTCATGCTGAGTGCGGAATACGGAGCAGCAGTCGAAACCCCCAACTTGGGTCGAAGAACGTTTCAGATTGCTTTCGGGATAGATACAATCTTACCATTTCATTACGATGATGGTGTGTTTTTAATCGACAGGAACAAAAACAAATCATCCGTCTTAATTAGTATTCCTATCTTCATTACAAAGCTTTTACCATTATTAGACAAACACTAGGGTTCGCTAACAGGAAGGTTTGATAAAAGGGATTATTTCTCGTACAGTAGCCCACAGTACACAGAACTTGTCTATTAAGTGAGGCATCTTGGCAATTCACAGCAACGTTGTGCAAAATATCAAATTGGAAAATATGGTTTCAAACATTTGTATGAAAAACTCAAAAAATGGACAATTAATCTGAAAAACGGTTTAGTTTCATATAATTTGGAAGGAAACCAAAGACGCATCGAGTGGATTTGATGCCGTTTTGTTCCCATACTCCCAGAGTCAATTGCAAAAACACCGGTTTTTTTAACTATACACTTTTTTTTTAACTATTCCGAAAAATGGTTAGTTTAAAAAAATCTGTTTATACATGAGACATACATGCGACAATGTTATTTATTTTTTTCATTGACTCTTTCATTCTGTATTCGATAAAGAATAGATCTTTGTAAAATCAATAAAATATCAATAGTAAAACAAACATAGACATGAGCTTTTAACGAACTTGCTTATTGATCCAAATCCAAAGCGTAACTGCAATATATATATAAAATAGAAAATTCTCAGCCAGCTTTTAATTTACCGATCAGCGAGAAAATTCAAATTCGAACAATCGCACGCATGTAAACTTTATTCGCTGTTGTTTGTGGATAAGAATACGTTCGCGTTTTGTACATGTTACCGACCGAAGAACAAAAGCGGTTCTCAATGGATCGGAGCGAGACAATGTTAAAGTGTTCCTCTTGCCACGAATATTCACACCTCATAGCAATGGTGTCAGAAAAATCAAAAAGAATGTAGCGTCCAGACGGCAGACGGCATTAATGTTGGAGAAAAGCAGACACTCACGTGGCATTACAATTGACTGTTCGCCTCTTGACATTGACACCAGAATCCGGAATGTAAGCACATAAGAGAGAAAAAGATAGGTTGCAGCATGAATATTTATTATTAGAACTCGCTTATCCTTTCCCCCTTCATATTTCTCGTACTGACTCAAGCAATTGGAATTTTGTCGCACAGTTGGCGGCAGCAGCAGCCAAAGTCTATCCGTCGTGGAAGACAACAACACTCCATACAGCGCAACACAGACGATTAAACAGTTGCAAAATTGCCACCCGTTCATGGATGACGTCAGGTTGTCTATCGAGCGATCGCATTACAATACAATTCCAGCAAAAAAAATGCTACGCGTTCGTGCTGTTGTAAAAAGTATCTTCCATTATGGGCCTGAATGGTCAAACCAAAGTGGAGTAAAAGACTTAAGCGATTCTTTCCGTCAAAATGGGTGCTCAAGGTAGGGTTTAATTTCCCTTTCGTTGTCGTGATTTGCTGGAAGCCTTTCGTATAGTGCCAGTGACACTTTCCGAAAACCAGTTTAAACTCTTTCACTTGCAATTTCCACAAAACACTCTCTGGCGATTAAAAAAAAACACCGCAAACGACGATTTCGCACCAAATAAAGATAATAAAAATCGCGAATCGGATGAATTGTGTCAGCAGAACCAGTTTGTTTTGCATAAACCAAACGAATCTCCAATTCGTCGCCTTGAAATGGTCATCCCAGGAGGGAAGGGAAGTGCGCTTGTGTCTGTCTGAGCTGGAAATTACTTCCAACAGCTATCCATCGTCAAAGTGTTTACCTTGTCCTCCTTCTTGTCAATCTTCAACATAAAGCTTATAGTCAGCGTATGGCTGTTGTGGCTGTGGACCGATGGCAGATCGTTTGAATGCGAAACTTCCTCTATCGCCACATGCCGATTTTTTTGTACCGTCGCGCAAGCCATATGTTTGTTTATTCCCACCAGCACGCGGAACTGACTCATCGTTTGGATATTGAATGGAAAAGAGGGTTCGCCGGCACGTTACGAAGGCGGAAACTCCAATACGCACCCTATCAGACTAAAACAAAAAGCTATATACAATCATAAAAGCGAACTATTTATATTGCTTATTTATCACATTCTATATATAAAAAATAACCAACATTAGAGCCAAATTGGCTTCAAATATGTATTTCTTACATCGGTATTAAAAAAACACAAAATACATCCAAAACTAGCCGATTTCTTCCAATTATGGCAACAGAGCAGAGACGATTTTCTACCATTTTGAAATAGGAACAACAGAAAAACTGACCCACATAACTAACGCCAAGGGAGAACACGTACGAGCGAATCGTCTTAGCTGTTGGTGAACAAAATAAAAAATGAAACAAAACACCATCATCCTCGCGTGCAGCTCTGGGCGAGCCTTTTTCTGTTTTATTTCCTCGGGTGTATGTGGTTCTCTCGTCAATGATTTCACACACGACACTTTGCAATCTAGACCTCTTCTCCTCCCCCTCCCCTCTCCACCTGGACTAGCGTCCGTGATTCATTATCAGGCGTGTACGGTGGCAAAGTGACCCACTTACAGTGCCCGTCGGCTGTTTTTTTATCCTGCTAAAAAGAGGCGCTTAAGAACATTTTGATGATTACGCCTGCGAAAAGTGGGCCACCAAAACTATGCACTACTCAGCTATAGACTGCCCGTGGCGTTACTAACTGTAGTAGAGTAGCGTTTTAGTCCAATTGGTCAAACATACACTATCGGCAGCGAATGAATAGAAGACTTTTATCAACGCAATAGCTCACAAAAGCAGTGAACGAAACGTGTGGCAGGTAACGCAAGGTGAAGTGCGGAAGTACGTGTGGCTCATAAACACGAAATATTTTCACGTAAACTTCAACTAAGAAGCCGAACAGTCGGCGTGGTGATTTTCCTGACTCATAGTACCACCGCCTAACAAATAGAACACTTGGAGACTCGTAAGATGTGCTAGATTTAGTCGTCCACTTGCCCGTATAGTCCAAAAAGTGAGTGAGTGTAAACTCGATAAGGGAAAAATGAGATAAAGCTTTGTGAGTGGCACGATTAACATATTTTTAAATCTGGGCCGTAGTATGTTGAGCATGCTCGAGCTACTGCCCGCGAGTAGGTGTTTGGCGTACAGGCTTTATCACAAAACCGTCCTGCCGCACCCATGACGACACATCAGGCTTCTTGCAAGGGAACGATAAGCGACACATTGTGGTGGATTTTTTTTTTCTTTAACAAGTCTCTGAACAAGCAAATCGTGCTCACTGCATGCAAAATCAGGTTAAGCACGGTGGCATCATTCTATGCATAACGCCTGGTTACACGTCTAAGGCGTTTGATGTAAGCATATTGTATACCCGCGTAAAGACAGTGCTTTTGTACTAATTATTTACCGTCATGCTACTTCAGTTCTCGCCGTAAGGAAATTAAAATTAAATAAGTTCAAACAGGGAACTGAGAAACGAGTAAACTCTTATGAATTGTTTCATTTATACGGAATATAGTAAAGTAATTGTTTTATGTGATTCCGGGAGAAATAAAAAAAATATAATTTGGTATTATTTATAAAATGTAAAGACGTGATTTTGATTTGTATTCAATCTTAAATTAATCTGATGTTATTTGTTTACATTAAATTAACGTGTATTTAGTTTATTAATATTCAATTGAACTAATACATCATAAAAAATATAAAAAGTTAATTTATTATTTAAAAAATATCACACAATAAGAAAAAACATAAAAACTTAAAACTCTCCTATTGTTTTACAGTTTAAATAACGCTAAGCACTATGAAAAAGACAACAACTTCTTCGAATAGAAGAATAAACGAATGTTGGCACATACAATTTAAACAACATTTTTGCAAAATTAAAGCCCACAGCAAATGAATGAGAAAGCTAAACCAAACGAGGATGTCTAGTTGATTTTGATTTCAAAATCACTTGAAAGGCACTAAGTAATTAAATTAAATTTGTCTGCTCATCCAGCCACAATACCACTCCCCAACACGCCTTCATTGTAAGCGTGATGAGAGCATTATCATAAAGCACATTGACACGAGAATTCATACTGATTGCCGTGTTTCTACCTTTCATAAAAAATACACGCACGCGAACAACTGTTCGATTGGTTGATACGAACAGAAAAAATAAACAGAAGAAGTTTGATGTTATACGACACCGTTACCAGTATGAACTACCGTCACGAACACACTTGAAGGAGCCAAGCGACAAAAAGGAAGGCGAGTAACAATTGGGCTCGGAGGCCAATTGGGATCAACTGGTTGGAGTCAGAAGATGAAAACGAAATCGTGCCACGGTGATAGTATCCACGTGCCAGACGAAATTCCCGTGTGTTTTGAATCCAAAAAACAAAACCACTACTGCTTTTTCCGTTATTCATCTAACCGATATGTGCGAATGAAAAATGTCATTCCAAATGCCATTTAAAAAGAAATAATACGACGTTTATAAATAAACATCTCTATGAACGATGGTAGAAGCAAATTAGAATGAAACCAACCCATCAGTTTTGCTTCGTTATGTTTCTATAGTAACCAAAATAGAAGATGGTTTGAACACACAACTGGATGGTCCTGTCAAGATAGCGGAGCAACGCGCATTTGCGTAAATCGCTTGTAAACATTCGTTTGCGAATGCGTTGCGACAGAACCGGTGACATATTTCATCAATCATAGAGCACCGCTTCCCTCACTAGCACTCGGTTAGCAGTTCGTGCCATTCCAACACGTGACAGATGGACTTGGACTTTCACTATTTTTATACACACACACACTCGCATAACTCGCGGCAAAGCAAACGAAGGTTGGTTTTTTTTCAGGACAATGCTGAAACTGCTTGCGAGTTCGCTAGTCCAAATGCCGGTCGAAACGAAGAACCGATTGTGGTAACAAACCGCGCTGCGCCAATGCTTCTGCCGATCGCAAAGCGACGAACTAATCGTGTTGGAACTTGGACCGGAGAAAGTGATTTCATGCATAAAACATCCCTTTCGACGGTTTTTACGATTGCCAGTGATCGAGTTCACTACTTTAGCACCGTATTGGAGGACGTTTGTGCGAACTGAAATAAGAGCACTAACATTAGAAACACGTTATTATTCACCATTTATCTGCCGAGTATTTTAAAGGATTATAATTGGAGAGAAAAAACTTAGCAAAAAATTGGGAAAAAATCGTTCTCGAGCTCCACCTCAAAACCACGTCGGTAACTGATGATATGACGAAAGTGAAAAGCCTTAAGCAGCGAAAAATAACAAGAACATATCCGCAATGCTCGTATCATTGAGATAAGCCTGCCTGCGAACACCAGCGATACGCATATATGTATCCACTGCGAAAAAAAAAGGCAAACATACTCTACGATAGCGATCGAGCTTCGTGTTGTGTTTCAGTGTTGTTGCAGCACCCAGCACCACCCATTGCATTCGATGTCGTCAACTGATAAGAGCACCGCACCCGTGAGGAAGCTGTCCAACGCGGAAAGGGTTGTGCTAAGGCCAAGAATCTCATATTAACCGACCTTGCCGGTTGCAAGCAATAGCCGTGCCACCAACGTTCTATATTCTGGCAAATGGAATCGCTATGGAAGGACAGTATTTCCTCACGCAGCTACACACGTTTCGCTACGTTTTCCTCGCGACGCACCAACGTACCCTGACAGAGCGCTCCGGTCTTGATCTCATTTTCACATTCATTATGTGGCACAGGAAAGTGCAGCAATGAAGGTGAAAGGAAATCACGGTGGCCAATGGTGCTGAAATGGAATCGCTTAACGACACCCGAAATTATCTCTTCAGTACCGTTTTCAAAACGTTTCACTTACGATGGGCGTCGGGCGGGTGGCACGCGTTGCACTTTGTGCACGATTTCGTTTAATTTAAGCCGCAATGGTGGACTTTATTGACCGTGAAATTTAGTTGCTAATTAAAGTATTAAATTAGAAATTTATCCGTACTGGCAAGGAAAACAAAATTAAGTTCGTTATAGCTGTGTTACCAACATAAGTCATTTAGGGGATTTTAGGGATGCAACAAATGCTAAAAAAAAGTTTTGCATTTCACACGTATTAGAAGAATTAATTCTTACTCATATTCGCTTGTAATCCAAACATTTTACTTCAACCGATTCTGTTAATAAATGTTGTACGAAACTCCTTACTTAATGTGATCGTTTTAAACATGCTTTGCTACAGGACTATGGAAATCACTAAAAACAAAGTTATTTTAAACTGCATTTACTTTAAACTATTCAATTCAAGTTGCAGCTGTACAACGTGCCTTTGATATTTTTATAAAAAATGTGTTTCCACCGTTTTAAACGCTGCTATGAAATGTTACTTTTGTTCGACATGTTCTTTAAAAAATTGTAGCAATATTTTTCTGGATCGAATAGTAGTTAATAATTGAGTTTAACTTTTTCTTTAAACACGAAAATCTTCGCTTTTTTATTTGTTTCTATAATCGCGTTATGCTCCCATCATTCTAACACAACTGTAGTAGAAACACGCGTCCATAAAATGAAACCATCATAAAGGTCATCTAATCTTGGACGATCATGGACGTTGCTGGCATCAAGACTCCACACCTTGGCCACACCCATCGTACCAGCGCCTCCAAGCTATCCGCTGGTCGTAGCAGATTTATGTAGTAAAAACTGTACCACAAATTAATCCTAGCCCTCTCCAAGCTCTCAACCTCACTTCCTTTCGAACGAGCAACGGTGCTCCGATTAAAAAGAAATCCTAGATAAGCGATGGCCAGATTGCAGTTCGGTCAACGATGGCAGCAGAAGCTTGGTGCACAACTCGATACATCCATGTCGTGCAATGATGTAGGTCACCGAAACACATGTTACAATGTTTGCTCCAGCTGGCACATCGGTATAAATACACCCAAAGGGGTCGTTTTCTTGAAAATTCTACACGCAAAGAAAGACGTTTAAGGTGTCGATTCGGAATGAAAAACTGTCGACGAGCGACTCACAAGACGCAAGACTCACTGACAAGACAATAAAGTGCAATCATTAGGCACGCATCGCTAGGCAAAAACGACGGATGGGTTCGCAGTAAAGCACCGAATCGAACGCATCGCGGGAGGAAGCTATTGAATTGCCAAGTTATACAACGCGATCAGTCGAGCGAACGATAGCAGTAGTCTAGTGGATTGAAGGTAGTGCTAGAAACCATTGAAAGTGATCGCTAGTAAGTAGTGAGGTGAATTCATTCTGCTTTCAAAAAGGAGAATAATGTATGTAGACATCACACACTGAACGCTACCATGGCAACTATGATATATATTAAAATGTAATTCTGCTTCAAAAAATTGATTATTCGTTAAAAAATCGCTAATCGCTAGACATGCAACTTTGAAAGCTAACTTAGCTAAGCAAATTAGCTTTATTATAACTAATCTAAAATAATGTTTGGATGTACTTAGTTTTTCAATAACTGGAAACATCATTTTTAAACCCCATTTTACGCTGTGGAATCTTCTCATACTATTTCTAACATATTTTGCTGAAATATTGAAAATATATTCAGCAACAGGGGATGTTAAATGAATAGTAACGATCGTAATTCTAATTTTAAGAGTTTTGAACATGGGACCAATGAGAAGATAATAAAGATAGCAATACGGATAATCAAAATTATAACTTCTCCAACCTGAAAATATTTTTTTTTAAACTTTTATGCACACTATCGTTTAATGACATCAGAAATCCGTTTTAAGACACAAAGTAAAGATTGTAAAATGCTATAAAATGCACATAAAGTCATAAGAGCGGTTTAACTTTTATCGCCAGCTTAAACCACCCACAGGAATTCGTTCACACAGAAGCGATTGGATGCTTTTTCCTCCAACACACGCGTGGAGCATTTAAAGTGCAACAAACTGAAGCGACAGCGAGCTGTCGCCTTCTGTATGTACTTCCCCAAACGCTTCCCATAAATCTAAACACCGTCCGCTAGAATGTGGGCCATAAATATCGAAACTAAAACTTATGCCTACGGCGCGTTGTTCAAATTTTTCCACACCTTCTTTAAAGGTGGTGGGGATGGGAAACGGGCAGACAAGGAAGATAATGGTTGCCCTGCTCACACACTATCCGCACACTACAATCAACACTAATCGGCGTTGAAACCATCGAACGATGTGCTAGAGTGGATGGATATGTAGTAATTAGTCTACCATGCTAGCATGTCTCTATTCCCGCGCCGTGTGACGTTAAGGAGAAAACAACAATTCTTCCACCCGGTACGGACCGACCGGAAAGTGAGGTATGCTCGATGCATCCAGTAGTCGCTCATTTATCGAATGGTGCACAAAAGTTGGACAGATTCTGCAGAAAAGCGATTCAAACGATACATGCGTAGCGCGTTTTCCGAGCGGAAAAACTCCTCGACACGACCTCTGGCTATGTAGTAGCGCGCGTATGGTGTCAACGCGTGCATTGGGAGTTCGTTCATTTTTAGAATCTCCTTGACATCGACACTTGATGGCTGACGGCGTCGTCGACCGGGTTGTTTTCTCCAATGCCAAATAAGTTGGTAGTACAATCCACCTTCTCCTCCCGCGTACGACTGTACGTTGCTCTGTAGTAAAAGTATTTGCGATGAAAGAGGGTGACTTTTTATGCTACAGTTAAAGCACCGCGTGGGGTTTTGTTGTAGCGTCCCGGCGGCCGATGTGCCGCGTTCGAAGTTCTTCGCATTCCTTCGCTTGCCGGTTAGGGGAGAGTCGGGAGCGCATGGGTGGTTTTTCTCAATGAAAATACACAACGCGCGCGCACACTTTCGCATGCACCATCACGCCGGATATCCGGTCGAATGTAGTGGTGGTGTTGGATTTGTGTTAGTAAGTGTGGCTGTCGAATGAAGCTGAAACTCCTGGGGTTGATGGGTAGCAATGCAAACATAGCGCACAGGTTGATGCTACAGGAGAACGGCGCATCGTGTGTATGTGCGTGTTCGCTAGCGAAAGACGGTAACGACGACGACGACGACGATGATGATGATGATGAGGAGTTCGATGGATGAGCTTGCAAATTGGGCACAAATGGTCCGCACAACTTTCTTTTTCTCGCGTTTCCAATTCGTCCGTCTCGGCTTGGCGGCTTGGCCTTACGTTGCATGGCGAGCAGACATTGCCGACCGCGAAAGGGGCCTTTCTATTTCAGTGCTTTGCCAATTTCGGGTACTCTCCGGTCGAATCACAATCACAAAAGGATTTTCTGCCGGGTAGCAGCTATACCCCAAATACTGCACCTTGCAAAAACGAACAACATAGGGTTAGTTTTGCTACACAATGCGTGCCATCCAATTTTCATCACCGTGGTCAAAAAAGTTTGCCCCCATCGAGCGGAATCACCATGTGGTCGTGGTTGTAAATGTTTGCTGATGCAGCCATTCTTTGACGAAACACAACAAAATATCCCTGCCATCTTGGGAAGAGTTGGGATCAAGGCTGCCATGCAATTTATGTGTCGCGCGTAACGGGGCGATTGTTATTTGTTTGAGATCACACCAGCACATCAAAAGCCCACCAACAAGGTATCGTTTCCTTCCATGAATCGCAAAATTGACTCGGGAAAAGGATTGGATGCGCGCACACGCTCTTGACACCGATATTTCGTGCATTTGTTTTAACAACTCAGCAGCCCTTGCGGGCTATTTCTTCCTCATTCTCTCCCCATTCTTAGGGAGCTCCCCTTGGGAGTCGTTAATTTCCTCGATACCGCCAACGCATGCTCTCTCTCCCCCAGGCTGGTGTTATCTTTTTCTTTAGCAGGGACTGCTTCTTTGGCGTTAGTGTTTCTTTTCACAGGCGTCTCATCGTAAACATAGCCACGCACACAACCACACGCCATCACCCTCGCGTCCACACACCACACCAGTACTGCCATCCCCCCGGTCAGTAGCGCCTGTTCAGAAGCATAATAGAAACACACAAAATGGATTTCCCTGGTCGCAGCTTCCTCTTTTCTATTCTACTCGACACATCCATCGCACACTCTTCATGCCATTTCCAGACGACAATGATCACACACACACATACACTCACAGGAAAACCCTCTCTTTATGCTTTTATCAAAAACGACGGCGAATTCTTACCTACCGGTGAATGAAAGGTGTGCTCACACAAGTGCTCGGAATAATTAATAATGCAATACCGCCGACGTCGACAACATTCGATGGTAAGGCATGAGGTGGCGCCCAGCACGAACAGTTGGGAGAGGGAGGAAGGCTGGGCTGTGGGTGGAACGACCGTTTTCGCTCTGGAAAGCACAGCTACACACACGGCCACGGGTAACGGTACACACGCGAAACACTCGATCGAACACCACACTCCGGAACAATTTCTCCGGTGACTTTTTTATGCTTTTTTCGATTTTTTACACTTTCTTGACACACATGCCGACAGGACCATACATAAAAGGATTTTCAAACACTTTCAATTTTTCGTGCTCTTTCCGGCAATGCACAATTAACTGAACACATACATATGAAAGAAAACGGCACTTACATTGAACATTGACACACACCCACACACACTACTTTCACGATGATTTTTGGAGGCCAGCGAAACGGGGTAGCCTTTCGTGGACTTTTGATGATAATAGGGCATCCGCCACCAGAAGAAGACTGTGATGGATGTTGATAACGCGGCTGTAACAATATTGGCAACTGCAGCGATCGCGCGAATGTGTGTTCGAGTCCGGTGGGATGATGATGCCAGCAGCAGGTAAATCTGTTGCCGAAGGAAAATGGACTCACTTTTTCCTCATAATTGCGGTTGGAAAACAATCACGAAAACTCGAAATCCAGAACAGTGGGGGAGACGTGCGTGCGACCCGGTTGTTGTTGTAAAAAGCAGGACTGTCATAACACTGTCATAACCGTCACAACTATTCAATAAAAAGTGAACAGATTATCTGGCCTCTACAGTCGCGGTGAGTTGGGTTGCCGTGAACGACCAAATTGAGCGAGGTTACGCGAAGGAGCGAGATGCAAGAAATTGTAATCGCAAACAAACGGTTACACTTTTGGTTGGGCGGCGAATTCTGAGAAAGAGATACAAAAAGAGAGAATTCAATACGGTGAGAGAGAGACTTTTACTCACGCACTACGGACTAGTCGTTTGAACAAGGGCAAATCAAGTATAAATTACCACATAAAAATAATCTCTGGTAGGATTTTTATTGATATTTACAATTAAGACCAATATCTATTGAATTGAGAAATTAAAGGCTTTACTTTTAATTTGAAGTAGGTAAATTTACTAGTGGCACGTGTTCGAAAGCACGTTCGAAAGAAGTTTGAATTTATTTTCTAAGATGGTTAAAAGCCAAAAAACTGAAATTTGAATCAAGCAGAAAAAAAGGAGATGAATCCACTCGTTACAAATAGATTAGGCTCCTTGAAAACAAATCAACTAAATTTGTCGTTTGGGGTTACTTATTTTGTGAATAGGTATGTGAGAGTAATTGTTTTTTTTTTTAAATCTGTTAAATAACATAAAAATCTGTTGTAGCCAATTGATCTACACTGCTTTGTCGCATTTGGTGTAAGGTTTTATGGGATAAGACAGAAAATAATGCATATGAAATTTGACGCCTTAGATTTCGACATCGAAAATTTTCGAAAATACTGTCAGTTGGGACGTCGTACTGTGACAGTTCCCTTAATGTCCATTGGGAAACGTTTTTTGTAGCTTTTTTCGCGCATCTCTACAAAGTTTTTCTTCGCCCGGGCCCACGAAAACCGCGTTTTTCACGTTTCATCTGTAAGGAAAAGTGTAAACCAACTCTTAGCAGCATCCATATTTCGGCGCTACTTGTGTGGAAAATATTTAGTAAACAGCTTGTGACCGTACTACAGCAAAATTCGGCAATTTAGCGTGGGTCCCCTCAGCGTGGGTTTTACCAGGAGCGAAAACAGAACGCGCTACTGTCGCCACACATCGATCCGCACAGAAAAAGGAACGAATCCTAAATTGGGAATCAAATAGTGCGGTAACTAAACTGACCACTTTGTTGCCCCTACTTAATCGCGTTGTCGTCGATTCGGTTCCGGCCAAAAGATGAACGTCGAGGAAGAGGTGTTCCGGATTCAGAAAAAGCTCGGCAAAATGACTTCCCTATCGGATGGATCGGTAAGAATAGGTGGAGTGCGTGGCGCGGGGAAATGCACAAACCATTGCGTTCTTCTCTCCCGTAGGACATTGCTGGTGCCTCTGCAATCGTTTATGCAGACGCAGTGCTGAGAAAAGCATGATTTTGTATACCGTTGCTTCTTGTCGATCGTGTTCAAGATAATAACCATGACTGCACCCTATTTGTGCATCTAATTTCCCGCTCAGTTGGTTGATATGTTAAATAATTTTCATGCCTCACCGGGGTGCTGAGAACGAAAAAAAGTGTAGTAAGAACGATTCTCTTTACCACTGTATACCCCGGCCGGTTCCGGTTCGATGGTCGTGAAAAGTACAATTTTTTGCGTCAGAAATGATTGTATATTGCTGTTTTTGTACGCAAATACATATATTTCTTGCACTATTACCCGTGAGCTATTTCTCGTTAGTTTTTCTCACGTAGAATTTGCTGTGTTTCATTAATTTCCATATAGTACGTATCCCTTGTTTTTTTTTAAAGTAATATTTTCATCTCCTCTGCGATAGGGTTCCGTAGGTTTCACGTTTCGTTTTTGCGTAATCTTTGCCAAACTGTGCCGCGGGGTTCTTTCCTTTCTACCTACACAAAGCGCAACCTTTCGTACGCGAGAGAGATGTGTGTTTTTATTCTGCACGATGCGAATGCGCGCCGAAAAGTGTATCCGTGGTGGAACTGAAAAAAAAAATAAAACCAGGCGTATGTTTTTACGTTCTCTCTACCCGGTTCACTTAGATTTCTGGTATAGTGTGTGCGCATTTAATTCGCGATTTATGTATGAGTGCGGTGGGAGTTGCCGATCTGATGATGCTCTGTCTGCACAGTCGGAGGCTGTATGAATATTGTTCTACATTTTGCGAAATCGAGAGCGAGAGAGTTTATTTTTCGTGGGAGTTTTGTTTGCAGACCGTCATCCGGCTGGTGTGTGCGGATTTTATTATGAACCGGCGTAAAAGCGCGCGCGCGCACGCAGTCATAGCATGAAAAAAAAAATGGAAACAGTGTTGTGTGGTGAGAAACAAGCGACGCACACACAACTATATGTAGTGCAAAGAGAACGGGCGAGAGTAACCGGTTTTGCAACCAAAACAAAACAATACTTGAACAACGAAACACATACCCATGCAAGCGTAAATTTCCACGCACACTCGCATACACCTTTCGAGAGGGGGGAATGCATCCAGATGCAAGTGGGTGTATCGAAAAGTGTATGTATATCAGATGGCTGTAGATACTTGCACATGCTATGTTTACATCGTTCACTTCACTTCAGCGATGTGCTTGTTCTTTTGGGAATATATGTTGTATCTAAAATGTTTGATACCAGCTTGGTATCAAACAGCAGCTTGGCCACTACGATTTAAATGAAATATCTGAGATGTCTCGTTCCTTTTAGATGTTGCACTTTCATGTTCACCTCAAAGAAAATGTACAGAGCAATATCTCTATGTCTCTAACTTCAATACAACAAGTATTCTTTACAACTGTACTAGCACGGCAAATTCTTTATCAAAATCTGTCTATTCAAATGAACAGATAGAAACAAATTTGGTTTCCCAATACGTTCGGCAATTTTTCTAGTATTACAAAGAAACCTATGTTAACTATTTTATGTACAAATGTTAATTTCATTAACACATCCTGGGTCGAAGGTTGATCCTTGGCACTAGCATTAAAAAAATCCTTTTTAATTTTTATCTCAATTTGTAATTTTTTTGTTTATTTTTAGGGCCAAGAGCAGGCATTGGATTTGCTTCGTGAGCTGCAACGGCTGAACATCGATCTGGACATATTGACAAAAACGCGCATCGGTATGACGGTAAACGAGTTGCGCAAGTGCAGCAAGGACGACGAAGTGATCAGTCTTGCCAAATCGTTGATCAAGAGCTGGAAACGTTTTCTCGCCGGTACGCCTCCCTCGAAGGACAGTTCAAAAGACTCCTCAAAATCGTCCAGCAAATCGTCTAGCAAATCGAACAGCAAATCCTCCTCCGATGGTGCCAACGTCGGCTCCGGAGGTGGTAAAGCTGACGGTGAGAAAGCGAACAGTGGCAGTGGTGTGGGTGGTGCCGGCGGGGGCGGAAACAAAAAAGACTACGAACGGGAGAAGGAGAGTAAAGCGAAAGCGGCCCCACCTGCCAGCAGCATGTCGTCTCAGTCGAGCAACACGACCGACGCGGTACGGCTGAAGTGTCGCGAAATGTTGGCGAACGCACTGCGCGTTGATGGCGAACCACCAGAGGGTTGCCAAACACCGGAGGAGTTGGGCGAGGAGTTGGAGGAGGCAATTTTTGTTGAGTTCAAAAACACGGACATGCGCTACAAGAATCGGGTTCGATCGCGCGTCGCCAACTTGAAGGATCCGAAGAATCCAAGCTTGCGGGCGAACTTCATCAGCGGTGCGATAACGGCCCAGCGGTTGGCCAAGATGACGTCGGAGGAGATGGCGAGCGATGAGATGAAGCATTTGCGCGATCGGTTCGTCAAAGAGGCAATCAACGATGCGCAGCTGGCGACGGTGCAGGGCACCAAGACCGATCTGCTCAAATGTGGCAAGTGCAAAAAACGTAACTGCACATACAACCAGCTGCAGACGCGAAGCGCTGACGAACCGATGACCACGTTCGTGATGTGCAACGAGTGTGGGCATCGTTGGAAGTTCTGCTAAGGATTGCTGAAGAGAATACCCGGTTTCGAACACCTTCCCGGTTTCTTATGCTTTCGGATAAGAGTTACAGCGAACTGTGCTTTGAGAAAGAACGAATCGTTCTGCATTGTGAAGGGCAATGCTGGTGTATTTGCTCTTACCACTAAAAACCCGACAGAGATGGCATGGAAGGGTGGTTTTAACTAGACGTGCTAGTAGAACGTGGC
>JXWZ01000420.1:0-42037 GCA_000956215.1 Anopheles farauti No. 4
CTACGTGGCATAGGTGCAGACAAACGCAGACAAATACTGTCCCTCTTTGCAAACTACGTCATCCACATCATTGGCAACAATGATGCTGCGATTGACTTAGACGTCATGCGTATTTGTCTTTATCAATAAGTTAAGCTTTGTAAAGTGTCGTCTCTTTACATGTTTTATGTCCAAACCAAACCATGTCAATAAACGTTTTTTTATAAAAAAAAAACATTACAAGACAAGTTAGGTATAATTACACCCAAAACTACTTTTACCACAATTTCTTTTTTAATTATGTCACAGCTGGAAAATTAGACGTACAGTATGGAATTGTGCACACTATCTCGCTATCGGGATCGAAAATGCTTAGGAATGAGGGAAACATATTTCTTTGAAATATGTACATATTACTGATCAATTTTAAAGTAATCGCTTGTATCTCTAAACCTATTTTTTGTGTGCTAATTTGTGCTAATACAACTCATATTAAAAAACCAAAATAAAATACTACAAAAAATAGTTTTACCTTTAAAATTTCTGACACTGTAACATTATTGAAAACCCATTATCTTAAAACTTAAATTTAAAAAATGTAAGACTAAAATAAATTTTGTCAATATGTTAATCTATATTAATGATTATTACTAATGTTTCAAAATAAAAACACTCGTAGAAAAGTACAACACAAATAATTTAATGAATCTTTCTTTAGCACAAATTTTGTCACAATTATTTAGATACTATTTTTATCCGTGTTGATCAACCAACCTTAAGCGACTGAAACTCAGTGCAAATGGATAATCGGTGTTCCACTGTAGCTTCTACATCGACCCGTAAGATTACACTGCATTCCTAATCCCTAATCCCTTCCAGAAAATTTCTAATCCAAATAATATACACCAGTAGGAGAGAATCTCCGGAATGAGCTTTTAATGTAACAATCCCAATCCGGGGAAAAGCATCGAGTTGCCGTAAGCTTAATCTTTAGCATTAGTTTAAAATATGAAAAGAATTTGACTTTTACTACTAATTCAGGCCAGCTAATTTCCAGTTGCGTGATGGGGTGTTGGATACTATATATGATTGTAAGTATATTTCAAACGAATTAAATGTCCCAACTTGGATGTAATTAAATCGGTATAAAGCAGTAAAAAAACATTCTGAAAAACATGCAGAATATCACATGGTTCTAGGTAAAGGAAAGCTTAGTTATCATTCGGACAAAGGTGCATTCAAATGCACCGACAATGCATTGGTACAATGAACGCCGTTAAAAAATAATTTTCCCTTTTTCGTCCGGCGCAGCTATTACCACACAAAGCAATACGTTCAACTATCAAGGGCTTCCCGATTATAATATACCTTCCCATTACCGGCAATGGCGTCCAGGACATTGTGGTACGCCATTGTTTTGCATTTTACCCACACGAAGCTATCCACTCCAAGGCAAATGTTCGAAATGAGAAGAAATATAGCACAATAATGAACTTCACCTTGAAAGCAAGGATTTCTCGTTTTCGAACATCGGTAGCATCGCGGTGTAGGGTAGTATGTTCAACCTGTCTAGAAGGGAGCTACTCACTACCCGATAACCGAACAGCATCCGGACGGTATGAGAAAAGCACACTGTAGTGGAAACGACCCAATCCTTGATCGATAAATCAGGGATCTGCATTCTTCTACTACGTTTTAGTGATTGCATCGTTGGCGGTGACGTACCGTTCCCGTCCTCGACGGTACCGTCGGTAGACTGTGAACAAAATCAAATCTCAAATATTGCACACACAAAAAAAATTACATTAACTTTCATGGCCATGGCGGAACAATACGATATGAACACCATGGTAGCGCACTACCAACGAAGATCGATCGTGATATGCAAACTCAATATCGGCTGGGTGTATTCGGTGCATTAAATCACGTTAAGGGCGCCGTAGCTTGTAATATCTTCTTCCCTGACCTTGGCACGAAACGGTTGCGTTTGAGTGCACATGGGGTGAATTTTTATACGGGCTGTTTGAAGAGGCAGGCCAACTGAATAGCAAAAGCAGGAAGCAATTGAAAACAAAGGTTTTGCCGAAGAGCACCGAAGAAAAGTTAAAACTAATTGTCTTGGGGAAACAAGACTCAGTAGTAGCGTGAATGAAAAAAGTTAAAGAAACTGAAATTTTTACAATACTATAACGATTTTAAAAACTAATAAACAAAGCTAATTTCAACGGATTTTTAGAGCAAACTAACTTCAGTATGATTTTAAAACAATGAAGCTCTATCAAACTAACATTGAATTTGTCCACAAACCATATCTTAAAAAAAATAAACCTTCTCTTTTTTTAATTTGTAGGATTTAAAATTTAAATTGAATTTATTAAATTGAACATCGAGACCAACTAGCACAATAAAATATCTATAGACTCCAAACATTAACATGCTTTTAATATACGCTATAGTGCGAAAAACGATAGCACCAGGTATGTCAACGGTCGGTTATCGTTCACCTATATTGCGCTGAAACGTAAAACACACAAGCCTTTCGTTGCAGTGACCAAACAGGATAAACGAAAAGTATCCGCTACCTTTCGGAGAACACGTACGGTACTCGCGTCTAAAATATTATGTGAGAACAGAGCGTCGTGTCACAGGTGCGTATCGAAATCATGGTATGATGAAAAGCCGCTCCTTTCAATCCGCCAATCTAGAAGACTACATGTGCAGTATTGAATGGGAGTTATATTTGCATAGTAAATATACTCGACGATACCTTGCCGGTTCAGGGCACGATTTGATATAGCGACCAATGACGCGAAAAGTTTCAACGATTTGACTCAATGCACGGCATTGAAATAGCACAGGTGAATAATGTCGCTACCGAAACGATTTCAATTAGACTGAGAGCCATGCATCGGAAAAGATTACCGAGCAACGATGTGCCATTACCATCATCTATTCGCCCTCAAGCATTCTTTATCTTCGCGTCCGGAAAGTGCATAAAGCGAATGTAAACAAAGTGAAAATGTTCATGGATGTGACTCGGAAATACGCTGGTAAAATAGAAAAGTAGCAAACATGAAAAATACTTAGCTTCGTTTTCCCTTCGGACTAGAAAAATCAGTCACGTGTAGCTACTTCTCGTCGTTGTACGTTTGTGGAAGCACCTTCTCCAACACCCATCAGATGGGACGACGGTCGTGAGGGGGAACTTCCAAACGAAAATGATCCTTTCTCGCGCACCTTGGCAGACAACAAAGAAATGAAAACTTTTCAGACGAGCACCCGCCACTCGCACCATTGACTGAAACTGCACAACGGAATGCGAAGGAATTTCTCGGACGTCTGGACTAAGCTGATGCTGGTTGTTCTGATGAGTGAAGGTTTGTTCGTTGCGACCGGTAACGACCGGAGTTCGAGGTGAAAGGGCATGTCAGACGCGTGTTTGCGACAAGTCTGCTAGCTAGGTTTGGGTGGGTTTTGTTTACGATTATTTTGCTCAATTAAGGTGGATCGAGGGTCGACGGAGGAAGAACGGAGGTCGTGAGGAAGAACTTTTAAATAGCTTTTTGGGGTTTTATAATATACATTTTTGAAGAATTCCAAAAATTGTCTAGATTTAACTAAATATACAACGAATTAAATTAAATTTTAATAATATATGATAATTAAGATAATAACAAATTATTTACAAAATTACTCAACAGCATTACACAATCCTAAATCCAACTGAAATATTTAATACAACTTCAAAAAGTTGTCTCTACTCGATTTAGTAACGGAAACCTTGTTTACACCATAATAAAAATTCTCATAAACTCATCATTGCTTTGTCTCGTTTGCTTGCAGTGCATATTTTTATTGCAATCCCATGCAAAAATCCGTTTCGCATGCATCCGATTTCTTTGTTCCCGAGCCTTTAGAGCAAAAATTCAAGTATGAAAAAAGTTCTGCTCCCGTTAGTGTGCAGATAAAAGCTGCTGTTGGGAAAAGAAAATATCCACACTTTCCACCTTAAGTCAACCAAACGACCGCAGAAAACTGCACCGGGAATTTACCTTTGAAAGAGGATTTCACATAGAATTCTCCCGGAATGTTAAGTTTATCCTACTGGCTTGTCGATTACATGAATCAGTAGGATCAGATTTATTTTATAGCTCACGAATGTGCAAACAAAAAAGTTTAAAAACACTCCACACAACGCGGTGGCTCTACATTGGCCTTGTTTTCTTTAGAAAATTTTGCTAGCTTAATACATCATGCTAGTGCAAATTCAACCCGCGTAAAGTGTAAAAGTAGAAAAGGGAATAGAGACCACTCATAAAACAAAGAAAAAGAAAATGACATAAAAACAATTGAACGGTTTTCATTTGCGAACCGCGAAAAACCCGTATACGCAAACGCGACGAATGACGAAAGACGATCGCATGATAAAACTAAAGGAAGAATACACTTTAAGCGGATGCATCTGGTGCAATAACGTCAATGCGCACTGAAACCATTGGCGACATTGGCATATAAAAGAAGCCTGAATGGTGAAGCTTTCTTTTGTAGTAGACTCGGTGCTATGGAGTCCGTGCATCCTGGGCGAGCGAAGATGGATTCAATTTTCCATCGTTTTCCGTAACGTGAGAGATCAGTGGCTCGCTGTGGCATGTCGAGGAGAACTGAGAGAGAGAGAGAAAGAAAATTTACTCAACCATGTTCCACAATGTCAAGGATACCACACAGATAAGCTACACTTCTGATTAATCCTTTATCCCACTGACCCACAACGACCCATTCCAAAGCCTAGCCTAGCCAAGCTTTACACTGAAGTAAGTGTAAAATGGCAAACTTTGAAGAGCGTCATCCTTCTCCTTTCAGCGCCCTATACCACTGAAGACGATAAAGTTCCTTGAAAACTGGTGCTTAGCCGGGGCTTTTCTGCTGATGAAATGCTTTCTTTCTGTATCTGTCTCACAGCACATATACCGAGGCGCCGTCTCATTATACGCGGTCTTTATTATACGCTCATTAATGGGCTTCTTCATAGACATCTACACCGACTAGCTCCGCGAGTCCATTACCGGACAGGATAATTAAAAGCCCACCCCTTGAAGCGAGTTGAAAGGCAAGAATGGAGGCGTATGATGATGTCGTGAACGTTGAACATTTCATTGACGTGTTCGCTTGTGCGGAACGGGGTGTCCCATTTCAGTTCTAGTTTGTTAGAAGAAGGCTTACCGTGTTTGAAACTAACCTAAAATACGCTGAACACAAGGTGGGTAGATCCTAAAAGCAGAAAAAGAAAAATATCTTAGTACATATAAAAACTGTTAAAATATTACTAAAATTATTCGAACTAATCCAGAGTATAGTTTCTTTCTATGTGTTTAGAGTAGAATCGTGTACAATATAGCAAAAGAATTTCATAATTATTTTAAATAAATTATAATTATAAATAAAGAAGTTATACTAGACAATGGTTATAAAAGAAATTGAATGAAACAATTATCAGATTATTATTATTAGATTTTGTAACAAAATATAAAAATCGAAAAAATACAGTTTTTGAAAAGTTTATTGCGAGCGCAATAAACAAACTTGATGTTAGAGCAGAGTTCATCATGTTCATGTCCAAACAAACAAAGTTCATCCCGACGCTATAACACTTCGGTCGCTTTATAGAGAAGTTGTTTACCGACAATGTGTCCCGCTCCCATTTTACTACACGAGGTATTACACTTGCAAACTACTGCTCCTGTTTCTACTTGCAAAGTCCGATACGTGATGGCTTCGATGCCAAAAGTGATAAAGATAACCAATAGTACGAGGCAAAAAAACCTTTTTATGCGACAAACCCACCAGTTAAATACATTTATGCACTTCCAAATAATTATACTGTGAGGATTCAACAACTGTCGCTTTACAAACTGATTGCTCTTATACCTGAGACGTTTTTGCCATGATGGGTGTCTAATCCTCCTCCTCCGTTAGCATTGGTACGCCATCGAGCTTCTTGAGTGTGGGTAACCGCTTCGTAACTTCTCGCACATAGGCCGTCTCTTCAAGGTTTTCAACCAGCGGATTGCCCGCGAACACCAGATCCTCAAGCGTCCCAGAGATGGCTTGCAGTTTCGTAAGCTCGCTCCAGTCGCGTACCGAATTATTCGCCATGTAGAGGACCTTCAACTTACGTAGGCTTTCCACTCCCTTCAGCTTGTCAATAAGATTGTAGCTGATCCAAAGTTCCTCTAAGGTGTCACCTACCACTTCCTGGATGGGCACGCGTAAAAACGAACAATACAAAGGTTTAACACGCACACAAACTTTATGATTATAGGATAGCAACACGTACGATACCACTGAGCGATTTGATATAATTTCGTCCGAGTGCTAAAATTCGCAAGTTTTTCATCCCGTTGAGGCCAGTAATTTTTTCGATCATATTTGAAGACAGGCTTAACTTTCTATTACATGGATTCCATTTCAGTACCGGCAGCAAAAGTGTGCCAAACAAGATGCATTACACATTAATAACCCTCGAAAATCTTTTCCCGATTTGTTTTGACGTGAATCAAACGTTATTATTTGAAGGGAAAACGCGATAGAACGAAAGAAAAAAGAACTTACTGACAATTCACCAGTGTCCCGAGGGTCCCGTCCATCTTCTCGATCGGTGGCCAACGAAACTGCAAATGAATGTCTACCGCCTCGGCCAGATTCTGCCCGTCATGTTCTTCCTGCCATCGCTTCAGGGCATCTTTAATAGTGGTGGAACGTGCCATCGTACTGACACCAAATGCACTGTCCGAAGATAGACTAAGTAACAAGCAATTTCGAAGAAACTTCAAATCGACCAAAGCCTGCTAAGCAGCGGAGAAATATATCGTATTAATATTTCATAAGCGCTGTGCTTTTAGCAACTGATTTTTAGCAGCTGCGTCACGAAACTGATCACCCATCCGTCGTCGCCTACTCCGCGAATTACGTCGTGGTTTCACACGAAATCACTGGTGTGTGGAGTGATTAATTAATTATCTAAAGGATGCCCCACGCAGGAGACAGCTTCGGTAACTCCTACATGCACGAAATCGTGACCACCGTTAAGCGCAATATGTGCTTACCTTTCGTTCGCTCTGCTTTGACCAGTATCCAATACTGAAACAAATTCCCACTATCGCTTCTGTATCTTTCAATCGCAGCCAGCGGATAGGAACGTCAAGTACAGCCGTTTGCTGCCAACAACTCGCTCGATTATGGACCAGACGTGTGAATGGATGCGCGAAGGAGAGTAGTCACATAATGATGATGACACTTCCAAACAAAGCACCCCTCACCATACCGCGAGTTAGTTGGAGGATGAGTTTTTTTTAACATAATTCCGAAAAGCAATACAAACTGCGACATGCTGCAGCTGATGCGTCAACTTTATGCGATAGAATTTGTGCGCTTTCTTTAGCCGGGTTTATATTGCGCTCGACAGTGAGGCTGGTTGCAGTAACTAACGTTTTATTGCTTTTCTGCTAGAAAATTTAATATCACTATTTTGCCATTCCAAGGTCAGTTGGTAACCGTAACTCTTTCATCGTCGGGAAATGATAGATGCATTTTATGAAAGCTTACTGCTTCCGCAAATAAAACTAGCAAAATCCAGTCGGTGACAATATTGGGGTTGTTTGGTTGCTGATACGGTGCTTGCAGATGCACGAGAAATTTACGAAAGTATTCAAAAAGAGCAATAAAAAACGAAATCACATCACTAAACTTATTCCTAACTTGTACAGGAAGGTACACATTTCCAGTTATTTCTCAATAAAAGTGACTAATGAACATGCACTTATTATATTAAGAGAAATAAATTTTATAATCATTTGAGAGATTGTTTTCATGACGGTTTATCACACAATCTATGTGGTTAATTACCAAGCACTCGTTAACCAGCATAAAGAAATTTATACAATAAAATTAATAATTTGAGGATAATTCAATTAAATTCTTTACACAGGTCGCATGCAAATATAATGATTTTTTTTATAAAACATATTTATTGATAAAAAAAAACATTAAGGACAACATTTTACAATGCTTAATCCTAACATAAAAATTTACAGGCAACACTTAAGGACGTCTAAATCAATCCTTACATCGTTGTTACCAACGATGAAGAATCATATTTCACATATACATCAAATTTTTGCAGATATACGAAAAATTATAGTCATCTGTTGTAACATTCCTAAATCATATCTAACAACATTTTGTGAAGGTTTAGGTTATGAAGAAAATGTGAAAAGGTGACAAATGAATTCTTCCTCACATAACATTCCGCTAAAAGCACTAAATTTTCACACTTTGAAAGCTTTATTGAAACACATGTGTTCATATCTCATCAAGCACGAAGAAAATTCGGACCGTCACACACAGTGGACAATAAGCGCCCACCCCGTACTGCTCGTTGACTCAAATTCCCTACCGAAAATTCCACTTCGCTTTGCCATTAATTACCGTCAAAAGTCCCCGCCAAAAGCGACAGATTTATGATGTCGCACAGCATTCCATAGTCGCATCCTCCTGGTGCTACATGATCGCAGTAACCACACCATTCCGTGTTAGGTACCTCTAGCAACCGTTTGGAACATAATGAATGCAGAAGCGGAGCGACAGCTAAAGCGCGACAAGGTGCTGCGTGATATTGCGCTCAAGAACGTTCAACTCCGTCGGCTCGCCAACCTTCTGCTCGTGGACTCCGAATTTCTACGGCTTTGTGATACGTTCGGTGAAGTTGAGCGTGCGGTTCAGCAAGCAAGTGACGAAGATTTCCACCAATTCTCCATCAATAGGGAAAACGAAAATTTTCTCAGGCTCCTAGAGCAGCAGGTTAGAATACTGCAGCGACTGAAACAGGGTTGCCTGCAACGAATAACTAATTACAACGACACACGCAAAGTGGAGACACCGGAGTTGCAGCTAAAAACATTCCACGAGCGGTTGGAAGTGTAAGTGGAGCATGTTGTTGAACGTATTGCACACAATGCCAATTTACTATCATGTAATTTCAGAGCACTCAAACAATTGAACAGAGCACATAAACACTATCGACAGAGGATTCTGAACGTTAGTTGGCACTTGGGAGATATTTATCAACTCGTGGAAATCAAAACTCTGCTGGAACAAACCGATTTCTTGCACGGTATCGTATGCAAAAATCATCAGAATTGTCTGCAAATTCTTCATTCAACAAATCTTGACCATACAATTGAACTCAGTTGCGTTCGTTTGCGATTTACTGCCAACTCTTTTCTGTTGCTTGCGTGTATCCATATCTCTGAGTTGATAGAGACGATGGATAGCGAGGAAAGCCTACGAACGCTGCACACGAAGCTACAGCGTGAAATTCGTACCTCACTGAACGAAATTCAAGTAAATGAGAAAGAGCTTGCCGCACTTCGCCAGAAACTGTTTGCCTCAGAGGAGAGTCTAACAACGCAGCGCGCAATAGCGATCGGGGAGCATGAGCAACATGGACTCCATATTCAGGAACAGTTGCGTACAATCAATTTGCTAGAAGTCGATCGACAGGAGATAGAAGGGCGTGTAACGCGCCTAATCGAAGAACGAGAGATTATTCAAAAGCAGTTGGACGAACGACGGCAACTTCTGCAAGATGGCATGCACGAGATTGTGCGGTTGGAGCGTTTGATCGAACAGATCGAACTAGAGATGTCGCAGCGCAGCGTGAAGTTCCAGTTGCATGCCGAGCGTGTTGAACAACGTCGAGTTGAGATCTTGAATGACGAAACTATTGACCGGGAGGAAAAATCTCGACTGCTGGTTCAATGTGATGAGGAACATCTTCAACTGCGTCAGTCGCACACGAGTAACATCAGTCTGCTCGAAGCACGATGCGAAGAATTGAAGCGTATATCGAGAAGTCTAGCTGTCGATGTTGAAACGTTCCGTGAAGAGGTGACTCAGACGCACAGAGAGCAATTGAAGGAACTGGAGCGTCAAAAAATGGCCGAGACATCTCCGTCTAAGATGATTCTCCTAGAGGCACAGCTATTGCAACATCAGGAAGATTTTAACGAAAATATCATTATGCTAGAACGTGCCCAACGTCGCAACGAGTATTTTACTGACGAACATGGTCGATACTACTTCAACGAAGCAGGGGACCGTGTGTACAAGCGTGATTCGAACGCCTCGGAACATCGTTTAGGACCGAAAGGTGAATTGATCAAGGTTTCTTCAGCTATTAGCCTCCATGAAGACGATAAAGGTGCCTATTTCATGGACAAGTTTGGACAAAAGATTTATCAACGGCAACACTTCACCGATCCACACGGTGTATATTATCTAGACGAGAAAGGTACTCGAGCTTACGTTGAAACAACGACGGTAGAACCGTCTTCAAATATCTCGAGCGGAAGCTGCACATCGGTCATCCAGCAGCATACACTCACCATTGAACATCCTCCCAGCACACCCGAACCATCACTCTTCGAACCAGAAGGCGAATCTTTGATAGGGGAATCCAAATCGACGCAGGAACTACGAGAGCGTGTTGCGAACGACATTGCTTACATAGAGCAAGCTGTCGGAGTTGCATTGCGCAAGGGGTTGGTTGCCGTCGCCCGAATCAAACCGGATGATCCTGTCGGATACCTCGCGGATTACTTGACGCTGAATCGGCGAATTGGTTTAGAAGCACGGCATCGGCAGCAGCTGCTGGAGCGGTTTCGATTGGAAGTGAGCGATATAGACAACCGAGTATAAAGTTTTTCCATTTGGAAGGATTTTTGTGATTGCGAACAGGGTGCGCCATGCTGCCGTGCTTTCCGGATGAGCAAGTACAACGGAAGTAGAAGTTTTCAATTATCTTGAGAAGGGTAATTTGCCCTTGAAACTCGGTATTAATTTTACAGCATTATCTACATTGGCTCGTCCATGAAAGAGCGCAAAATCTTCGTTAAATCTTTATATGCAGTACGTAAAATTTGCGATCTGGCTTGTTATAAATGTTATTTCATAGGTGTATTGAATTTCGGCGGCATCATATAAAAAGGTTATTGTTTTAAATCATATATATTTTATAAGAGAAATTCAAAAACCAAATAAAATTACAGATAGTTTTATTATATTTTCTATTTTAATTTTGTTTCAAGGAAGCAACAGTGAAAAGTACGTTAGTTTATTACCTGAATTTGTTGCGAAAATAAATAAATCATGTTCAAAAACGGTAGACAGGCATCGCAAATAAGTGCTTAGCGATAGTTTTTGTGTGAAACTAAATAATAAGCAGGGAATGACGTATGTTGAGGCTTATTCTTTTGCAATTCAATAAGAATCAATACATTTGTAGCTAATTTGATATTTCCTAAATGAATAATTTTAAGGTATAAAATTATTCACTTCAAGAGTTTATGAATTCGATGAATTACAATAGATGAACATTATTTTTAAATGATTTTTATGTGAACTGCAGAATCGTAGGCAAGAAACAAAAAAAAAGAAAATACTATACAACTATAAATGAATGGTCGTGACTGTGATATTAATTTGAGATAGATCATTATTGATTCAGGTAAAATATTTATTGAAAAAAATTTCAGGCGTTTCATTTTTATACTGATACAATGTTTAACAAAAGTTAGCTTTAAATCAATAATTGATCTCGGCTACTTGTAACACACAGAAGTTGATTGTTTGCTATCGTTGAGCGTTGGCATTAAGTCCCTATACTTTTCATTCCCGTCAATATACTAAAATTTATTATCTTTTAATGCCACACGGTTTACCCGATGGTTTAAAAATGCAACAATCGTATCAATTACAAATGTGATGCGACAAAATAGCACACACAACATAAAGTACCGAGTTGTCATTCTTTAAAGCTGAAACGTTGCAACATATGGCACCACCCTCAAGTGAGATTAACAATTTGATGCCGCTTGTTTTAACGCTGCGCCTGTCTGCACTCTACCCGGTCGGATGTTAAACACGGCCCAGTCACAAATACCCAATGGGCAACCACACTTTAATGACCCCTTGCGTTTCTCTGCCCATCCAAAAGCCAAAAGTTGGTAACACCTGGTTTAATAGTTTGAGAGCGTTTGGGGGTTGCTAATAAATTCACAGTTTATTAATCTTCGGCCTGCTGACACGAGTTTTCTGGGGGTATTCAATTTGGCCCGGGTGTGCGAATAGCGTTCCGAAACGAGCGTTTCTACACGGAACACAAAACAAAGGTTTTATGTTTTACTATGCTGGATATATTTTGCGGATACTGGAACGTTAATGCGAACGGGCAGCACTGTTCGGCCGTTGAATCGGTCAAAAGAAATTAACACACAAGCTTTACCGACTCTATGGTAAAGCTTCCATAGGCATAATAATCACACCGATATTTTATTGTGATTCATTCAGCATCACTGGGGTGATTGGTTCTTTTGTTTTTCAGTACGAATGGGTCAGTATCTAGTAACCACCGAATCCATCCTTCGAAAGGTTAATGCGAGTGCTAAGAAAAGACCATCGTTCACGTTTCGTGTGAAGTAGAGATTCGGCCGTATAATTGATGGGATTCTACAGCGGTAGTGATATACTTATCCGACCGACCGCCAAACGATTTCCACCGGAACTTTCCCAAAAACCTCAACCAAAGCCGCAGTGTGAGAAGAGTTTCGTCCAATCGTAACGTCTTAAGATAGACTCTTCCCGCAAAAACTCATGCCTGCTTGGGCGGCTGAATCTGGTTGATAAAATAAATGAACATCGGTGTATCGATTCATTCGTCTTGTCATCTACAGCAGAGAGACGTCGCTTACAGAGACCATGAAATTCGAAGCGAAAAAATTTGGAAAAGTAAAACAAACACCAGCTGGTAGCGCGATACGGATTTAGCTGGGCATCGGGAACACAAGATAACCGAACAAAGTAACCAAAACCAATCTTCCCATCGAGTTGCGCCCTGAAGAGATGTTTATGAAGCAATTTTCCGTCTCCTTTATCACAGCGCAAAACGATTCCAATACCTTTCCGAACCGACTTGCACGTGCGAGAGTTTGCGGTAAGGTTTCGTAAAGCTTTCGCACGCAAAGCAATACAACATCCCGGCAAATGTGATAGAAATTTGTTTGGCTGACGGCTTCACGTCCGAAAGACATTTTTCTTCACGCCCGGAAGACATTTTGACAGATGCCAAACCATCGCCATAATCATTCTCGTGTTCATCGTACTCATCAGCTGACCGTTCCGGACCAGCTGGCTCTAGACGGTGATAAAATTCATCATCATGCCGTAGGAGCTTTCCAGCTGGGCGATGTTCTGGATGTGTGCAAACTACGGGGCACACTTCGGAAAAATTTTCTACCCTGGTGGGACACTTAATTAAATCAGGAAGATGTCCGAATAGAGGAACTGGCAATATTGGCGTCAGACAAGAACTACGTTTGAAGATTTTCCCAGGTGAGATTAAACTTTTCTTCTTTAATTTCCCTAGCAACTGTGTGCAGTTCGTTTCCAGTGTTTTATCTGCTAAATTCCTGATAGTACACCAATGCTTTCTTTGTTTAAGTACGCTTGGTTCAGCACATGGAAAATTCCACTAACTATTGTTTCCTTCTTCTTTGTTCTGAAGTTACTTTTAAACATTGCAATGTGCACTTCACAAAGTCCATGCTACGAATTATACTTATGAAAGGCTAATATTATTAGGTGCAAATTCCAAATCCAAAGTGTTCTAATCACGACACCTCCACACAACACAACAAAGGATTCGTATCGACAAATATACATCGTGTTCCGGTTTCAATAATGCTCATTCATGCCGATAGATCCAAAGGTGATTCTCAAAATAAAGAAAACACTCACCCAAAACACCCGTATCCCGGAAGTGTATGTGCAGTCCGTTCTGAGCAAATTTATCAAATCATGTACAGTGCCTTACGCACATGCACAGTAAACATACCGCAGAGAAGAGTACTTTAATTTCGATAGCTTAGCTTTTAGTAGTTGTACTTCACCTTCAACAAGCCACTAGGCAAAATCAGTTTTCCTAGAAGCGGTTTCCGAGCTGTGGAGCAAATACGGGCACTTGAGCAAATACAGACAAGTAAAACGTTCCATCTTCTACAGGAACTCTCCGATTAGAAAATAAAGCATATTGGCCTTCCTCAATGACTCTGTGAAGTCCGATCGTTGGTGGAATTTCACAGCAACAGTTCACGCTGGACACATTAAAGAGCGAGACTTGCATGCATTTGATAGTAACTATTACGGTCTCTGGTAGATATTCGACAGATTTAAGTAAACAGCATTAAACTTCGAGAACACAGGCAGATTTTGTATAAAAAGAAGTCTAACAAAATGTAATAAAATCGACATTATACTGCTTGCGAGAGAAAATTTTAAGTTTTCATAATCGTAGGGAAATATGTTGCGAGCGCCCAAAATCGTTTGCTCGATAGAAAGTTTGTTCTATATGAATTTTTCAAGAAAATCCAATTACCTCAAAATTCCCTTTACATTTAAGCCTGAAATAAAAATTCATCGACTTAAAAACATTCTTTTTTTCACGCTAGAATTAGTTTGAAATATTACACTCGGCTATATGTATTTGGTAAAAAAAATAAATATTCAAACGAGGCCCCGGTACACTCGAATGAGCAGTCTGGATTGGATTAATTAGGCAATTTATTTTATCCATTCGAATGGAAGTGAAATTTCACCATCGAAGAATTTTCATCTTCCACTATGTCGCGTCAATCTTGGTAGCGTCAAGCTGCCCATTTAGCATACCACTAACTTTCAGTCTCTCCGAACAATCGGTTGGGTGAGTCTGGTGTGGAAATGAACGACGATTATTAAAATTATAATGTGATTACGAGGTGCACAAAAACCAATGCTGTCAAATAATTATTTACCGCTCTCTTCAAATGCACCGATTGCATGAAGAAATTTTAGTACATACACCTTACATACGACATACTCGCACTTTGTTGCGATTGGTGCGAAAACCTTGGTGACAGAATTGCAATAGAAAGAATGCGAAAGAGGAGAGAAAAGTATAAACGGATTTTTATTACATCCATACTTCAAACCTTTACTAGCAAGATTTAATTTTTTCCGACGTATGTAATAAATTTGATGCCCTTTCCAAACCAATAAGCGTACCGTAGCAACCAGTCCACTCTGTTTTAATGTCACACTGAGCCCTAAGGGGAGCGTATATGCGTGATAACGCAAAATTGGTATGACAAACGACAAGAGCAACAGCAACCTTGGTGAAGGATACGCTTTTTCTCAAAATCTCAAATATGAATTATGATTCCATGATAAGTCATAATTGCGTATAACTCATCTTCTAGGAAAATATTTTCATAGAACACAATGTTTGCTTTGGTATGTTTTGTTCTACATTCGCCGGATACAAAGTAAACTAATTTGAAAGATAAGCAAAGTAGAAAAATCGTACTAAATTCACGTGAGTAGGGTCTACAGTGCGACGAAATTGATTCGGCACATATTCTGAATAATGGCTATGATAAGAAATTTCCAGAGTTCTAAAGTTACAAAGAGTCACTGTGTGTGACCCATATCATTTCAGGTACAGAAACGTCTCCGAAAGCAAGGTAAGAAAATTTCCATCACAAAATCTTGCCGGTTCATTTGATTTCTGATAAGCATCTTGTCTGTGAAATAAATCCTTTCATTGTATCCCTAGCACTCCGTCCGCACCGAGCTCCGGTCAGCACTGACCTAAGACGGTCGACCTAGCGATAAGTACCCCAACGCACGAGACACAACACGGTATGATATCTCGAGTGAGATTTCTTTCATATAGCTACATAGGAAAAGCTACATTTCCACACGTTACCTTTGTCTGACACGATAGAGATACTTTTCGCCACCAACCAACCAAACATGACCTATCGTTCAATCACGTGTAGCGATACTCTTAGCTTCACGCAAAACTTACGCTACGCATGACTTTTACTGAAACGTGTTCACAAAAAGACCTTCCAGGAAAAACCCTTACCGTAATCATCTTACCCAAAAACCACGTCCACGCGTGAAATTGTCGATGGCAACAGTTTGAGCTTCTGTATGTTTGCCTGTGAGTGGGAGACAACCTTTTAACTGCCACTTGTAGAAATTGTGGTTTCAATTCGAACTCGTTTTTTCACACGCGTGTCGTCGTTTTGTAAAACTTTCAGCCACAGCGCGAATAGAATGACCTTTACATCTTTAAGCATGTCTAAAGAGGGTAGTCTCATAAAATATACCAACTTTAAGGGCTTCCACGTATAGAAATGCAGACCACAGCATAGAATATATTTTACTTGTTTAATAACCTTCAGTGATCTTTATATGTTAATATCACAAACTGGCGGCAAAATAGCCAAAAGAAATCTCAAAAGTCGTGTTTTGCATTTGTGCATCCACCACATTTTAATACGTTTCATCAAAATGATACGATTCAAAAAACCATATTTGACAACCGTGTCTCAATTTGACAACCACAAGTATCTTAAGTTGTTGTATTTAAATATAAACGCTGTCCAATACCAAAACAAAAGCAAAACTACTACTATTTCTTATTAGAGTGTATAATTTATAAAGTGAATTATTAACACAGTTAAAAATAAAAACATAATACCATAATATAATTAAAAAAAAAACACTTTCTTACAAATAAATCACTTTTAGCAACACCCGAGCATTTTTTCCATACAGAAAGTCAACTAACATTCATTTTCAATGTATTTTATCTCTAAGTAATTAACATAAAATATGCACAATGAAAAGCATTACACTGCTACTTATCATCACGCTCTAACAAAGACAGAACAATGTACCAGCAAAAGGCATGCCGTGAGCGCTCTATTTCAGAAACTCAGAAACGAAGAACGCTTGTTAAAATTGCACGGCTGATGGTATGTTGCCACTAAGTCATCACGTGCTTTTATCATCAGCTCTGTCGTATTCAAGCAAAAATAAGAAAAATTCGACAAAATGACTAAACATGGATGATGCATAAAGTGTACAGTGTTGATCCAAATGCACAACAAAAAGTAGCAAATCCACAAACGCGAGACGTTGGGTGATGTATCAACGCGAGAATAATTCTAGTCGTTCCATGCTTCGCGAGAAACACCGGAAGACTCGTCAAATGTTAAGATTGTCTTCACTTCGTAGAGAAGAAGTACTAACATTAAATGCACAATGCCAGCACCTGACGCACACCTGAAGGAACAAATTCAATTTCAACGTTTTCCCGTCCTACATAATTTCTGCGGCGGAGGAATGAATGTAAAACATATTTGTCAACTACTACACTACAGGTTTTTGTGTGGAATCGTGAAACCATAAAATCGGATACGAAAAACAGCAACTTCCATTCATCATCGAAATCTTACGCCGAGGTTTTTCACTGTCCGTAATTGTGGATAATTCAATTGAAAGTGTCACCGTAATTTGTGTTACTTTCGTAAGCATCAAAAACTTAAGACGGAAGCGGAAATTACTTCACCATACTTTCAACGAAACATTCTCGTCAGGGCTGCAGTACTCCAAAATAAACACACCGTATAAATTTATTTAAATTCGTTAACTTATTCGCTCTACCTTATCTCTATCCGGCAAAGGGAAGCAGCATAAGCATGAGCGGAACTTCCTTGTACCGGAAGCCATCGGGTACCATCCCTTTTTCAACACAAAGCCAACTCCATCTTAAGTTCACTAAGTGGAATGGAAACTAACTAGGCAAGAGTGGAACATCCATAGGCAAATATAATTGAAATTTAAGTAGTTTAAGCGAATATATTGAAACTTATACATTGAAAAACCTATAGAATAAAAAACTTTATTCTAAATTTACGTTTATTTGAATACACCTTTTAGCCGTTTTTCACTTTAGAAGTGGCTCAAAAGGAGCAAAATCAGTTCCAGTTAGCAGAAAAACAATATCAAGACAAATTTCATGAAAATTATTTCACAAATATTCCCAAATATAAGTACACAAATATAAACAACATAATTTGGTCAAATTGACCCATAGCGAACTTTAAAAGAGCAATTGAAATCGGTGAACCCTCGTGTTAAGGAATGTATAGTAAAAAACAGATTTTGTTCAGTTTGATCAAATTGTTATTGTATAAAAAGAAGTATTGTTAGACATTGTAGTACATTTCATTCATTGCTATAGCATATATTTAAAGGATATGCTATGCATATTCAACTACAGTTTTCCTTCCTTAAAGCTTATTTTAAAACAGATCTTTAAAGAAGTTTAACAACGACACGGATCTGGCTTGATACCAGCGCTGGAATCTGGAAACACGATCGCATTCAAATTTTTCAAACCAAGTGTCGCTCTCCATTTTCGGCTTTGCCGATGGAGAATTTTCTGACCGACGACAGCAGCTTGTTCCAGCAGCCCCGCACGAATCCGTTCTTCGCAAGCTCCACGACCTCACCCACGAGTTGACGAGCCAAACAGTCGGATCAGCATTTTATGTCAATGTGTCACCAGTTGCAGAGTATCGGTTTTCACAGCAAAAATACTGAAGTTTCGGCGCGTTTCCGTTGGCGTTTCGGTTTGCCGACATCTGACTGCTGCAGCCCGGTACTTGTAGCCACACTTGATGGGGATATTTTAGCTTCCTTTCCGTTCCGAGAACGAAAACTAATCGCAAGAACCCCGAACCGGGAACGAGTTTCTTTTCTTTTGTACTGTTTTGCCACCCGCGCGTTTACTTGTTTGGCGCTTGCCTTTCTTGGTGGGGAAAAATTTTGTAATGGCGATCTTAGGGCGGAACGATGATGAAATCGCGCTGCCATTATCTAATTAACGATAATTTATTGCAACTGTCGATGTTGGGTTAGAGTAAGGCGGGTTCGGTTTCGGTTATGGGATAAATTTCTGTGATGAGTTTTACAATTAGATTAATTCTTGCCATTGCAAGACTTGCCAGCTGCGAGTAGAATCGAAACAGAATAGAATTATTAGTGTCAGTTGCATCGTTTTTAGAGTATTATTAAAAAAAATAAAAAAAAAAATAAACCAATCTATAAATTTTGAATGTTCATTTCGTTTCGAGAAACAAGTTTATAATAATTTGAACTTGAGAAACCATTACATTACTTTAAAATTGATAAAAAAAAGTTAAATAAAATCAAAAGTTTCTCCGTGGTTTTGTAAAATTTAAAATAAATTATTTTGTTTCAAAATACACTCGTACAGTCGTACGTATACAGAAGGTACAGTCTATTATTATTAGTATTTTAAGTATTTTAAGTGAAATATAAACTGTGAACAATAAACAAAAATGGTGATAAACAACTTCATATACAGCATGAATCCAAACCAAAAATTTTCATTTTATCCTTCAATCCACAATACGATTTTTTTTATCAATTTTGTTTACAAGGCAATTTTTTACAAATTCATAATTGTTACTTGTTTTGTAAAATGTCTTTAGTGCATTGTGCATTGTCTGTTCGAGATTCTAGCAAACTTGATAACACCGACGAAAATCTAAAAAGTTACAAGAGCAAAGATTTCACGTGCATCGTCCTTTTCCTCGTCTTCTGCTGCTTGAATTGTGTATGTGTGGTAGCACTATGGTAGAGAAAAGCGTATGAAGTTTTGTAAGTTACTTTGAAAAAGTCAACAGTTGCTTGGAGTGCCGGAATTGGGTGGATTTCCTGCTTGTCACGCTCTTTGAACAGTTTAGACACTGAATATACTGTATACAAGTTTTATACCGGAAATCATGATGTTGAGAGCAGAAAAAATTTAATCTTCAACCCATATAAAACATTAGTAAATAAACATCAAATCTAAAATGTCATCATAAAACAGACTATAATGTAGTCCATATCTATTTTCTAGATACACACGATCGGAACAGCACAGATTTATAACGACATCCACAATGTTGTCGCTGTCTACGAACTGAAGTCAATAAAATTGTAATAAATAAAAACAAAACGCAACGTTCAACGCAACGATAATCCAGTGACAATCATTACAACTATCAAAATAACAATAAACTGCAACATAAATTGTCTACCCCGTCCAGCATTTCCCGTTTTCCGCTACGGTGGCACGCAAAAACTTGCTTCGAGACAAAGTTTGTGATCCGCATGTTAGCGTTCTCATGTAATGTGTAGAACCCCACGGGAAATGCCGTTCTGTTTATTATTTCAGGCGGCATAAATAATCAGCGATATGGCACATTTATTCTACACCCTTCCAGGGTGTTTACCGAAAGCTTCCTTTACCATCAACTTTATCTGTAACGTACGGGTATGGATGAAATTTTGAAAGCCACCAAGATCGTGACGAAAACTTTTATCAAAAAAAAAAAAACTTTTCACTCGCTCACATTCAGATGACGAATTCTCACTCGCTCACATTCAGATGACGAATTCTTCTGTCAGAACGAAAGTTTCCGAATGCCAGGGCACAACGAGCGGAATCAACCAACAATATTACACACATCGCCACCGGAAGACGGAGACACTGACGCACAGACTCTTGGGGGTCGTTTTAATAGACGTAATTTTTAAATTATGTTTTCCACAACACACGCCACCTTCCACGGCGTTCAAGAGTGGCACAGCAATCAAATAATAGGCCCGTCATAGCCTTGTGTGATCGTGTGCGAGGCTTTTTGCTTCCTTCCCCCGTCGGCTTGGTTTGATGGGAAAATTATCAAAACATTTATTTTCCTTCGTTGTCGTCATTCGACATGGTAATTTGCAGCGAAATACAATGCCCCAAACACATTCAACATGGTAATAGAACTTTTTTGCACCGAAACTTCGTCACCGCTGCCGCCGCCGGGGGTTTGAACGTTTTTGCGTTTGCTTTTCTTTGCGACACATTTACTTCCGTAAACGTTAACGAACGATTGTAAAAAAACACCAGTCACTCACACATTCAAGTTATTCTACAGGGACAAACATGAGCATTGCAATTTAAATTTTATTTTACAATGTACTAAATTAACAATTTTGTATCTTTGTAGAAGTGGCGAACGTGTTTTGAAATTAAAATATTTTTTTACAAAACCTCGTTGAATACACAACCTCTATATCTTCTAAACAGCAGATAGAACATTTTGCTTATGGTTGAAATACTTTCTGGGGAACGTTCTAGAACGAATTAAGGTTCGAGATGGAAGGGATTGAACTAATTGCCAAGTAAAATTGCTTATTTGTTGAAACATACATAATTAGGATTTCATAGAAAATATGTCGTTTTTATGTAATCTCATGATATTGATTAGTTACAACAAAAAAACTGGAAAAATGTAGAGTTCATCAATGTGTTTTTTTATATCCGATCTACAGATTTGCTACTACTATTATTTTGTCTTTGTTTTTGCTCTAGTGAACTATCATTCATTCAGATACGATTAGCTTATAATACTGATTGTAATGGCATTCTGAAACTATGTTGTGCTTATGTAATGACATCATGTAATGGTATGTAATCAATCCATGAAAAATGACTTCGCAACAAAGGCCAAAGTCTATAGACTAACATTAAAGGTGATCATACAGCCAACAAAGTTATAAGACTATATCATTACCGGTTTCGAATTCAGTTGATTCCTATAAGGATATAGTAGCCTTTTTAGTATTTTTTTTTCTAAAAGGCTGAAAATTTATATTTCATACAACAGACCAAACTAACCATCAAAGATGCTTTCACCACTTTTCATCATGACATTTTTGTGATACATCTAGTTGCTACACATCTTGTACTTTCAGCCAGGAAACGTCCTGGGCTTTTAACTATCAAGATGGAAAATACAACCATTCACTTTTTTTTCGTAATGCTTCTCACTCGAAACTGGTTATTACCAGCCAGATCCAGCCATCGAAACGGTAGCTTCTTAAGATTTTTCTCGAGAAAATTTACCAACCCCTACCCTACCCGTATCGGTACTCCAACCAAAACCTTTTCTCGTGTTACTCCCGGGGAGAACTTCGAAAAGCAGCCTGCTAGCGCTCCCGTGGTTCTTCCCAACAGCAGAAACACTTTTGCACTAATTTCTTTAAAACGCACCCTCATCCCCGTTCCGCCTACTTCCGGTATCGTGCGATACAATTTGGCACGGTGAGAGAAACGAAAATTACTTTCCGTTTACTTTCATCATCCTCTACGGGGTAAAGCAACAGGAGTTGGCGCCAGGTTTCTTAAACAAAACGGTTACATGCGCATTCCTGGGTGCCGGTTTAATCGAAATGCGAGCCTTCTTGGCGTGATGGTGACGGAAGTCGAAATTAATTAAACGGAATTGAACCATTTCATAGCTGAATAGTGAAATCGTTCAGTTTATGATACATTTTTTATCCGTCAGCGATAATTTATGACTTTTCTTTTAGAGTCATCTATTTATGAATTTTACCAAAATGTTTAATATTCTCTTAATTAAAATACTTAGTAACCAAGGAACCAAGAAACCATTAAATTAATGCGAAGCACTTTATATAACGGGTTTTTGTGTATTTTGATTTATTTTTTATTTGAGACTCATACCTGAAAATTTATAACTTCCTGTGCTCCTTTGATTTGGAGTGAATTCTGAAACGAGAAGAAAGTTGTGTTACTAGCTTTGACTTTGTGTAATTGAAACGTAATAAATTAAAAATTAGACAACAATATAAAATTGGAGAAGTTACACAAATATAAAATATATTCATCAAACACAGAAGCGTGTGACTTCGCCAGAAACGTGTGACAAAGCAGAAGAATTTCGTCCATTGACTTCCCGGCGTTTGCTAACGATGTTACATTGTAGGCAAGAAAAATCGATAGCTACCATCTTGCCTTAGGTGCAAACGAAATCATCCTGATTCTCGCAAGATGCCACAAGTAGACAAACATTACGAGCCATTTAAACCACCGACCGGTGGGTGTATGTTTGTAAAGGAGCGAGGAGGAAGAATCATTCTAACCTGCTGCACTGCTGGCTGGTTGAAGGGCAAAAAACGAACAACCATTTTACGCCATTTACTGTCGCTAATGGGAGCAGCAAATTTATGAGCCAAGCGCATTTTATGCACCAATTTACAGTTTCTATCGTCTTCTGGTTCTGCAAAAGAAAGCACATACAGGCAGATCATAAATTTGGATAACGAGGACAGGATGCGCAAGGATGTGCGTTTCTTCCCGATACGAAAACTGTCTCCCTTCGACTAGGTGAGGTTTTCTTTTTGCTAGATCTTTAACAATCTTTCCACACGCTCTCAAGTGACAATGCATACTGGAAAGCTGCTGCTAGAAGTTCTCACAATTTCACCCTGACGGCTCGAGAAAGACGTCGAGAGTGGGGTTTACTTTTCATTTTATGCGACAGGCAGGAGGAACAGCGGGCTTTTGGTAGTGAACGATTTATGGGAAACGTTTTACAAGGGCCTATGTAAAATTTTGGCAAATTATTGGTATATCTGGCGAATTTGGAGATGAAAACTTCAAAAATATCTGTTTTTCTTACGTTTGGTTTTGATTTGTGTTAGTAAATATATGTAGCATATCTCTGCAATAAATCTACAACTTTAAACATTGTCAAGCATAGCGAAATTAATGTAATAACAATCACAAACGAGAACAATACAGACATTTTTCTCCTCAACAATCAAGTACATCCACTGAAAAATTGCTTATTTCGATGTTTTGGCGAAATACGAATTGGCCAAAACAATCGAAACAAAATCGAATTTGTAGCTAATTTTGAACGAACGAAAAAGAGGATAAAAATTTAACTTTGTACCAATTAGTGATAAGATAAGAAAAACAATACCACAATTTATCAAGAAACGGGTTCCGATGCACAAGCTATCCGGAAGCTCGATTTACGTTAATTAAAAAACTTTCCCATCAACCTGATCCTTGACGCTCGTTCCTAATCAAAACGCAAGAAAGTGTTCACATTTTAAAAGAAATACCATCTATCATTCGAACAACTTTCGATGTCCTGTCCTCCTGTAGCTATCTTGTAACATTTGAAAATGTTTTATAGCTTACATCATGATAAGCAACAGTCTTGTTGTTGGTGTGGATAAAAAAGCATAAATCATACCGACAGTTTTTGGCTCAACCCTCTCACGCCCTCGTGGCCATCCAATGGAATAAACAAAAAAAAACAACGGGTTACATTACATTAACGGAACGACAACTCGGCCAAAGTCTTCGAGAAGAAACATAATTATGGTGGGAAGCGGAAAACTCATTCGATTCTATCCAACTGTGCCGAGATTGTGTCCTGTCCCACAAGCCCCTTGTCGCCGTAAATGATGATATCGTCAACAATGATTATGGTGCTGCGCTTGCTGATTACGTTATGATGATTCTGCTATATTAGACGATTAGATCCACGCTCTGCTTTGACGCTTGCCTGTTGCTTGCTGCAAAACGGACACAAAAGCACCATCAAGAGGAGGAACGGAATGAAAACGCGTAATATCCGCCGTACGGAAATAGAAAGTCGAGGATAAGCCCGGTTCTGTCTGATTGTTGGGGCAGGCAAATTAATCGAATAAAATATGCATAAACAAATTACGCCGGTAATTGTTGCTGGGTACAATAAAATAAAGAAAAATTAACCACTGATGTCAACTGTGGTGTGATGTCTGGAGTTTCGATCACAACACAATTACGCGTTATTTTAGGTGACCATCTGCAACAAAAACAGACTCGGTTCCGCCAGAGCACCAAAGTAAACTTGCACCAAAAGGAACGCTGCGGAATGAACAACGAACCAGAATCACTCAACCCGCCAATCACTCCCGAAGAACGGCTTGTTTAGGGAGGACACGCGCACGAATAAATTACCATCATTACAGTCCGAAATTACGCGTAACAACAATCGAACAATCTTCCCACCGCACGTTTTTCCATCGACGGCAGCGCACGTAGAACGTGAAGTGAGCGAATGGTTTTTGAAGCAAAAGTAAGAAAGAATTAATTGTTTTCGTGGTGGAAAATTATCATTCGATTCAGAAAGTGGAATAAAAGCAATGTCTACAAAAGAGTCGAGGAGGCGTGGGTGCTGTTTGTTATTTGTTAGCATTTATTTGTGAGATGCAAACGACGGCGTGATGCTAGGAAAAACTGTGGAAAACACCACCGATGATGGGCACAATGTAGCAATCTAAGACCGCTTCGTAAAGCGAATGGATGAAATAAACATGCAGATGGACCGTTCTTGGCACACGCGACACCACATTGCAGAGAATGCGGCAAAATCGCAAAATCTTTCCGTGAATGTTGTTGACCGATGGACAGGGTTAAGGCCCTAGGACGGGTTTAGCATATTGGAAGAGTAAACTGTCATGGCTACATTGAATGTTAGTGTTTGCCGTTTTGTCTGCAAAATTGTTGCTAAACATCGTTAAGCATTCGTTTGCAGGAGTACGGTTTGCGATAGTTAACCTTCGTGTTTTGTGGACTGTAATACTTCCATTTCTTAGGTAAACGACGACAGCTTACCCAAGCATTCCCAATATGAGTTCATCGAATTTTTCAGATCACGTTTATTTCTATTTAGACAATGTGCTCATAACATACCGTAAGCCTTGATTACAAACAAATTATTCATTCATTAGGCTTCTTGTTGTTGAAAATATTACGATCATCGTATTTTCCAACCACGAAAATGTAACAACTTTATTTTCGGCATTTTGTTGTTCCGGAAAATTCAGTTTTTAAAGACGCGTAAAGGACACCGTTATTGTTTTTTAAAAAATACGATTGAATTTGATAAATATAGCCATCAATCATAAATATAGCCTTCATATAATAAACATATCTATTACATTTTCCACAGAATAAACACAACATGTTCGTTAAGAGAAGCAAATGAAATGCAATCGATACAATATTTAATGGTGTCATTCCGCTTCCATAAACATAGAACTGTATCGGAAGTACTGTTCGAATGTTTTGAAATTAATACAATTAGTTTTTATTTTCTTTTTTAAAGGGCAAAAAGCCCTAACCTTCCAAATAATTTTCTAAATAAAGATAACAATAATGCATACTGCATGAATATTGTTCAGACATTTTCTTCGAAAACATGTGTTCAAAAATCAATGAATATTACATACTATCCATACATGCTAAAACAAAAACAAACGTGATTGAAAAAGACTGCATGAACCGACCCCCATTAATGGCACCTGCGTTCGACGCCATTTTGACAACACATGTCACGTACGCCACGAACGCGCGAGGTACGCATAGTTGGTTTTTTATGTAAAAATACGTACACCACACAACTGAAGCAGTTAAGGGTATTTGAAAAATATTTCGTTGCTTTTTTATACCAACTCCATCCATTCGTTTCCTGTGTTTGGGACGGACGCACTGTATTTTGCCCCATGGACGAAATACCGCGTTTGCCGCGTACACAAATGATGCCTTTAATACCCGATGGGGTAATGGTTTGTTTGAGTGCTATCCGTTGACCATCGCACCCACCGACAATTAATGGATAACAATCCCTACCGTCCCGGGGTGGGAAGAATGAAATTCCACCGGAAGCCATTTCCAGCCGTGGCCAGATAATGGGATATTGATAAAGCGCGCAAACGCAAGCGCTACACGAAATTGCCTCGCACGACACTCATTTCAGTTAACTCGGAACTGAGCAGACGTGGGATAGAAATATTGCCTCTTTATATGGGCAACGAGCTTCTATGAGTATGAGATTGTAATGGAATTTCTACTTATGACAGAGAAACAATACACTTTGATTTACAAAACCTGAAGGAAACAAAGAACCTTCAATTTGAAAACATCAACAGTACGCTTGAAGAATCTTTCGTATAAGATAAAACTATATTACATTTCAAATAGCGCAAAATTAATTCACATAACAAAAACGAAATATAAAAGTCTCCAAAATTTCTTCCGTCTCACTGTACATCCTTCTTCACATCAGACATCGCACTCGGGGGGACAGTAAAACCGAACTACTCGCTTCAAATCTCAAAGCACAGCACGGTAATGTTCTCCGAAATTGAGAAAGTTTAGAAGCTGAGTGTAATTAATGTAACAGCAACGGTAGCGAGTTACTAACTCGAAAATACCACTAGTAGTGTAGAGTGAACAAAACCTAGTAAATGCAAAACACCTATGCTGTACAACGCCAATAGATACTGTATGTGATGGTGTGTCGCGGCCAGAAAAAAGCAGCGATCACTTCCACCCGTTTGCAGTTCTACTATTCATACTACATAAAAAATTTATGCAGAATGAAAAGTGCCACTCTGCAGCGTATAGTAAGTGGAATATTGCAACACTTGCCCGATAAAAAAAACACAACTACCATAACCAGGAATGGAACACCTGGCGCTAGTATGGTAATAATTTATTGCGAAAATTTGTCGGGCTGTGGTTCAGTGGACAAGCTTTTGTTAGAAATAGAACATGTGAAACATTTGTACATAGGAACGACCGCAGTTAAAAGAGCAGAAAACATGATAATAATTAATAACTAGTTGACACAGTAAAAACGACATATAGTGATAAAACCACCACAATAGATGAAACCGTACAAAAAAAAATGAACAACTGAGATTTAAAATTATAAAATATGTATAAAATATGTTAAAAATTTCAAAGGATTAAAATTGCATTACAGGTTTAAAAGATGCTCAGGTGCTCTCATTCGTGGAGATTACCAAGCAATGTGCTCAAACGTTGCTCAAAAAGCCGTTTTTAACTTCGATTCTCGTTGATAGATGACAAAACGTAATCGTGACTATAACGAAATTCTTTTCCACAGCAAATGTTGAAACGTTCGCGAAGTGTAAAATAATTAAAATTTAATTATTATCAATCTTCTCACTAGATTTTTAAGAAAATTTTAACAATTAAATTTGTTTCGTAATTTGTAATTTGTAAACACTTTTTTATTTCATGTGATTTGTTTTTTTTTTTCGAATGATACCCCAATTATTTTTACAAGCGCACAAATCTCGAATGGGTTAAAAAAAATCGCACATAAACCCGACTTCCGCGTTCCATTTTGCTAGACCACATTCAACCAGAATTCACTAGTTTAACGCTCGCATTGCAGTGAGAAACAAACATTCAAAAAACCACAAAGAGAACCATCGTTTTCTCATCCAAAGTAAAGCAGAATCATCTAAAGATAACCCCTCCTGAATCGGACTCATTCTATGCCGTGCTGCAGCATTGAGCTTACGATCTAATTTCTGTTCCCGGCGTAAGGTTAACCGTCTACCACCAGCATCATCGCTCTCATGACGGGTCATGGCAGATAACATCGGTCCGTGCACACTTGTCATGAAGCAGAAGCCATTTTGAACACACACAATATGCGATACACTCCAGAATTTATGTTTTTTTGTTTCATGTTCGTAGTGTTCTCGTTGCGTACGCTTACTTTCGCCGGTTTTCCACTGGCTACCGCATTACGAAGAGCGCTGCACAACCATCATTCTGTGGCTCGGGAGGTCGCTCCTTTTCGTATTCATTCTAAAACGATGATTATGAGTAGAACGTGATTTTTGCTTTCATATTCAGCACGTTTTCTGAAAAGGTAAAGCACGGGAATAAAAAACAACAACAGCCTTTCTGTACGTCCTGTGCAAAGGTATAACCCAAGTCTGTGCATGGGGCATCAACGATAGAAGCAAAATTACCGTCAGTTCTTAAATTTGGCAACATTTTGCCCTCCTCTTCGGCGTATCGTCAAATGGCGGGCGTTATAAGAGTAACGACAATGGTGATGACCTGTGCTTCGCGAGGGTACGGCTGAAGTTTGAGTACTTATGGAAATCACTTTTTTTTTTAAATCAACAGCGTTGCGCCTACACGTGCTAGGAGGTAGAATTGTTTCTCATTAGCAGTCATCGAGCGGATGTTGCACAACTTTCAAAGCACTCTTCAGTGTATAATAATAAAAATGTGATATCGTAAATCACTGAAATCAGCGGCTTTATAAAAAAATGTGTGAAATTATTCATACTCTTAATTCGTTCAAATAAATAACTAAATACATTTCTTACCAAAAATACTACACATACTATACAAATTATTGGATTGTTTGTTCAAATAATTATATTAATCTGTTATCACACAAAGCAAATATAAAACACAAGTTTTGGTCATGAATTTAACCAAACATGTTTTTGCTCAGTTGACCGTTGAGCACCGCGATTCAGAAATATTCTATTAAAACTAAGCTACCATTTACGCCGATCGGATCGCAAAAATCGCTAAACGTTTAGAAAGGACTTCAAAAATTTAATAAATTTATTGTCATTTTACATGCAGTACTTTATACGAGAAAAATCAATATGTTGCGGAATATGAATAGTTATTCATGCTGTAATTGTGAAACAAGCACATGAGGTATCTATACAAATAACTATTTAGATAACACATAAAAACAAGCATCTGACTGGTGCAACTCAATTCATGGAATATAACTTGTGACTGATGAGTGACAAACTCATCAGCGCGTTAAATTGAATGCTTCCGAATTAAAATTATTGGTACTGTATTATACGAGAATCAAGTCCAGTATTTACACTCTAACGAGTATATTTGTTAAAAAAGTAAATGAAGAGTTTATGGTAAAATATTCGTATATGTGGAATCTATGGGTAATTCCAAAACGCCGCTTTGCTATTTACCGTCCATATGAGCAGGAAGAAATAATGGAAAAAAAATCGATGACGCAAGTGAGTAAAACAATGGAAAACGCATACAAACACATTCTTTGAAATGTTCATAAATTTTCATTTGTACCTACAATGTTACCACACACTCGAACATCGAATGAATTTGGATTACTCATCTTACTGTTCGTATGTTAGTGAGTTGTTATGTAAAACGAATGTGAGTATCCCCTGTTCTACATCATGCCTTACAACTGGATATTGGAACGTTGGTGTTAAGCAAGACGTACGGGTATTATAACCCGTATCAATTAACACTGCCGACGATTGTCCTTTGTACGAAATGAGCACCGTTTGTTCACAGTGAAGTTGAACTTTCAGCTCAGATTGTATTATATTCACTTTCATCGGTTCACGTGTTTGATTCTGTTGTACACGGGAGATTAATTAACAACCGATAGAAATCAAATGTCACATGGCTCTGCTAACATACGGAATGTGGTGCGGAATCATAGGTTCCGTTTAAGGGTGTTTCAAAAACATTTTCTTACTTACTTACTACTTGTTTGTATACTTGTTTAAAATAATTGTTTTACATATTCACCACAACAATCGCAGCGAAAGTTACAACCTGTTATGTTTGTTTCGTCCCTGTTTGATATTACTCAGACTTAATCGCCAAAGAAAGACGTTTATGTAAAAGATAACGTAACACTATTCGTGATGGTCCACTATGGTGGACTCGCTTAGCGTCCCTAATTTGAGCAAAAAATGCAATTCAAATTGCACCCATCGAAGTAAAAAGATACATGCGTGCGTGACGTTGTGTCCGAACTGGCTGTAGTGAAAGGTACTCCTTCGGGAAAAGGACTCCCTTTCATGTTCAATAACCCGTAACGAAACAAAGCCCTGACCGACAGTGATGGTTAATAATAGACGATACTTCTGAAGCACTAGTCAATGGTTCGTCATCCTCCCCAGTACGTTTGCTGCCACACAATTACTACTTATTAAAAATCAATGAGCCACCATCGGCTGTGGTTGTCTACCGAGAAAAGTAAACATGTTTCTTTTTTATGTTAAAAATATATACTGCGGAACAACGTATAATTGCATTTATTTTGATCCAAGAAGCGACAGACTGAAAGTTTATGCTGCCTTTTTTTTTAATATAGCATTACAAAAGTACAAGATACGCATTTCACGCAATTTTCAAGAAAAAGATACGCAACAAACTAAAGAAACTATATTTTTACCATCTCTTTTTTGTGTTTATAGTAAACATGAACGGATATTATACAGAGAATTTGAAAATTAACTGCTATTTTTAAGAATATATAAAAAATTACTTAATGATTTTTTACACATTACTTATTGATATGTCAACGACAAAGATGGATTATATACTTTAACGCCAAATTTATGAATGATTAAAAATTCATTATGAGAATTTCACAATAATGAGAGTGTTGAAAAAAATTGAGGTAAAACGAATCTTTAACAATGTAACAACATGAATAATTAACTAACATTTTTCACAATATTTAATAAAAATAAAAATTTCAGCTAACCACAAATGTTCTCCTAAAAGTTGAAAATTAACTAACTCCTGATAATAAGACAATCAGTTAACTCCTGATTGTCTTATTATTCTTGTTTTGTCTGCCACATGCAATTTATTTGTGTTTAGAAACAATCGATAATGTACATTACAAAGACTTTTCCGGGATATAATAACACCAAATATAAAAATCGTTATAAGAGCAAAATAACGAGGCATTATTTGCTATACGCAAAAAAAAATCAAATAAAATACTTTTCCACTCTCCAGTGTCCTTTCACTCGGGATTTATGCGATTTCGCGTAAACGATTGCCCATAAAACTCGGTACGGTGCTTTATGAGTCATTTTACGTAAAATTTCATGTTATCCATCCCGACGGTTGATGGAAAATAAAGCAGCAACATCGCGCCACAATAACGTGCCACATTTTCATTTCTGGAAATCCCTCCAAAGCCAGTGGTTGGTAGATTTAGTAAGATGTTAACGTAGCCGTAGTTGCTATTGCCTGGAAGGCAAAAAAAAGGGAAGGCACACACAGCACACATAGAAGAAGAAGAAAAACTGCTACCCACATTGTCAACGATCATAAGTCGTGATCTGTTGATTGGGAAAGGAAAGAAAAACGAGAAGAAAGACGATTTTGTGATTTCGACACATACGACACACGTCACTTATTTATTGTTCTTTTCGACAGCAGCTCGGACCCATTCGAGATTCCAGCACAACACATAAACGAGCTTCTGATGAAATAATTCACCAACGTATGGAAGCGGTAAGGTGTCCCATTGGTGTTTGAGTTTATTGCCTTTTTTCTAGGGCAACTTATTTCCCGGTGCGTTTTTTTTTTCGGTACTTAACTCACATGGCGACGATGTGTTTTATATATTCCGCTCGAGTATAGCAAAAGGGAAATCGCTTAAACACGTACGAGCACTCAAATTACAGCTAAAAAAAATCTGTCACTTGCTCGCCATTTTCCGACCTTGTCACTATCGTTGCTATTGCAGATGTGCTAACACAAAAAGATCTTAAAGTAGTAGAAATTTGAGCATAAAAAACAGTAGCAGTGGAATGATTTCTGGTGTCTAAACCAGCGTGAGCAAACCTATTTGCAGAAGCACAAAAAATAGAATTTTTCTGTGATTTTTATCAAAACGAAACACCGTCGCAAGGAAACGTCCTAACAACAGCACCGTCAACAAAGTGCTGATTTATGAAAAAACGAATGATTCTTATCTGCAAAGGAAGTGCTGCGAAGGAAAACGAGAAAAGTTGTTATAAAAAGTAGGTGCTAAATTAAGGAGCTTTTTCGGGAGAAAGCAGCAGCCTGGACAGGCTTTGCCTTTCACGGTAATGGCGGAGTGACGACTGAAGAACGAGCAGCAAACTGAAACACCTCAATCGACGGTCGGCAAGTGTCAAGTGAGAATTCAGCGCGACCGAGGGGAACCAGCAGTATATGGACCGTGCCTTTTCTCTAGGCCAGATTATGGGGCTTTAGCATTCACGATGAATTTAAGTAAAGCGCGAAAGCCAGGGAAAATTTTTAAGACGCTATTTTCAGCAGCGAGAAGCAATGTTCACTTTTGTGTATGTAAATGGTTGATATGTTAGCGAAATTTATGGTACAATACAAGGCTTTAGCTAGATTCAAAAGTAGTTTATTGGGATTCGTAGGTAAATGGGTTGGGAGACCTAGTAAAATATGACTTTTATTTATGACAAACTTTTCATAAATACGATATATAGAGTTACGTTCGTGATATCCATAACTATATACTTGTTTCGAAGTATACATTTAAACTTTTATTGGTGATATTACGTAGATATATAATAAACTTTGTCAGAAAACTATAAAAACTGTTGTTTTTTTATCTTCGGAAACAATAACGTCCGTGTTTTTATTTCAACATAATGTTGAAATAAACAAACGATGTTAAAAATTAAAATGGTAAAAATAATAAATATACATCGAGTTTCATAGAGCCGTTGGATACAAAATCCGTTTTGCTGTGCTCAGCAAATTACTGCTCTATGGATTTATTACATCGCCCAATTCAATCTCTTCGTATTTAGTCTTATGATGATTTCAAACATAAACCACAACTCGTCAAAATCTAGGACTGCTTACTCCGCCCTCAGTCGATTCCTTCCGATGTAAATAAAAAAAAATTGGATTGAAATTTAAACCATAAAAACCATCAAATATGTGCCAACTGCAATCAAGTGATAAAATGCATACTTAACATTCTATTTTTTCAAAATATCCTGAAATGCAGCAATCAACAATCAAATCGCCTGAAGAAAAGGGCATCAGCCACCATTCACTGAGGACCATCAACCAAAACCCTAACCACAAGCGTCCGTACGCGGTTTCCAAACGATGCACATGCACAGAGGGCTGCATCCACCGGCACTTCCGGAATCCAATACCGTCCGGTTATGACCACAACTCCACATCATCATCATCGCCCAACCGCAGGCAGATTTAAACGTTGTGGGTACCAGAATATTACGACGACCAGTAGCTGGCGAACTTATGCCGACAGTGTGAGTAAATCGTTAGCTCACTTTCGGACTTCCAAAATAAAAAAAAATCTTATTTTATGTGAGCGCAACGGCCCTACTCCCTCAAAAACCTTTGTGCAACATTCTTTGACGTAAAACTTCGATAACGATGAAATGGAAGCGATGCTGGTTTACATCTTACCAGCTCTTATCGACCCATGCCGAACTTTTCGAACCACCTGAACGGAAGTAAAGAATCGAGGAATCCGTGTGGACGGAATTCGGTGTATGAAGGAGTTAGCGCCAACTCCTATAAAATGATGGATTTGTGCAAAAGAACGAAAGCCCTCGCTTGACGCAACTGTTAAAACCTGCGGCTGAGTGTGCTTTGGTTCATTACGGTAAATGCAAATTGTCTTGTGTGTTTTCTTTCCGCTCTAACGGACCATAGCGAGTGCGGCGAAACTGCTGATCCGTTTTATATTGAACAGCCATTTTATGTTAATCAACTTTGATCATCGATAATATTGCGATGGGGATGAGTGATTTTTTGCAGTTTTAATTAACCGTTTTTAATTTACTTATTTTCGCTTTTCGCTGCATAACTGCATTTACCACATGCAAAATTGATTTTCCTCCTTCTAGGATTACCAGGTGAAATAGAATGAAGCGTGCGTTCATCGTAATTCAGTTTGGTTCATAAACTAAATATGTGAATCTCAAATACTGAAGCGGATTAAAGTTCGTGGACTTTTTAGCTTACCCGCATAGGTTATTAATGTGGGAATTGCACAAAGCTTTGAGCCGTTGTATACTTCAACATAACGAAAGGTTAACACACGATGTAAAACAACATATTGAGTCAGTAGTCAAATAACAAGAAAGGAGCACGAACGAAAATACACAAAGCCGAACAAATATCAACTGAAAGAAAAACAAAGTTAAACACTAACATCAATATAAAACTGGTTAAAAGAGAGAAGAGAGAGAAAAACAGGTGAGAAGTTTATAAGGTTTAAGGTCATACATACTTCACAAAAACGAACTAATAAGGCATATTTATGGAACGGTCGTCAACATAAATACTACGGCTGTTTAGTAACTTGATAATTTAAACAAACATTCTTGTTATCGTGTTTTCATTATCTTGAAATGTTTTTTATACCAATTAAATATTATTCTACAATATTAAGATAATTATTACTCAATACATAAACTAAACATATAACTTAATAATCAGAACAATAAGACACTTCTTCTGTGCGGAAATATCTAATAAACTTTTCAACAGCTATGTATTGTTTGACAGTTTTGTAGAAATTCCCAAAGCTCTTGTATCGCAATAAATATGAACTAGCACAGTATAGAAAAACACGTAAGTAGGATTATGAAATTTTAAACTACTATCATCCACATACCATTATCGGCACGATGCAGACAACGGCCAATTTCGACGAAAACTTTTAAAATAATCCGAACTTTTCTGTGCCGCTAACGACTCAGTACTTCTCGGTACGAGCGAAATCCTTCAAACTCAGCTGCACAAAATCGATAACTCATGGTAGGGTGAGCTGCATAGCTGTCAGCCCGATGGGGAATATGTGGCAGCGTAGGCGAGCTTTTCAAATTTTTTTTATTAAATTCAAGTAAGCAACGATACAAAAACGCAAAATAGGATGACAAAGTTCATGAAATCCACGATACAAAAATCCACATAAATCCGGATAGAGTACGGTATAAAAGCGGAGGAAAATGTTCAACAACAGAGAGAGAAAAAAGCAAATAAATGAAGCTATCGATCATATTTGTCATTTTTTATGCAAGCAACCTGAAAAGTGGAAACTGAAAAGAAGAAACTGTGCGTACTAAACCACAAACAAGAGCAAGGATAATAGAATATGGACAAAATGCATTTTGATATTTATTTTCTTTGCTGTACCGCTTAAATCGAGAGCCACCGGAAATTATCGGGGAAAGAACGTAAGGTGTTAGGAATACATCTCCAAATTTGGCACGAGTTCAATAGCGTCAGCATAGAGAATTATAAAAGCTCTGGAGAATTGCATTTTTTTTTAAATTGGTTTAAAAGTTTTGAGTTTGACACAAACCTCATAATAAAAGGAAAAATTAAAGTGAACGCTATTTAAGATAAATATTTTTACATTATTTGTTACAGGTGGGATGTATTAAATTATGTTCACATTTTTGTTAGTTTTTGATTTTGTTGTATCAATTAAAACTATGCTAAAAGACATGCTTATTTAAACAACAACAGATTTAGATTGTTAAATTTAGTAATGAAGTAAGAAAATATTTAAAAATTTTAACATTTTAACAAAAAAAGTAATAAAAAACTGATTGATTGAAGTGAAAATTGTTAAATAAATAACTAAACACATCAAATACTTTAAACATCAGCAATAGCAATGCAGCAGCTATCTTTACGAGTTATCTTTTTTTCTTTTACAAAAAAAGCTGCTCTATAATGTGGCATCAAAAAAAAAGATATATAAAGAAACAACGTGCCACGCATTAACATCAGACAGAGATTCGAGCCTATCTCACCCTGCTTCTCCTCGCGCAGCAAGTGTTGCTGATGCTTAATTTAATTAATCTCAAAAGCAAGACGACATTCCGCCAACAACAAGTAGCCTTTCAACAAAGGAAGCCGTCGAAAAAGACAAAGCAAGACCGTATTATTCTCCCCCTTCACAGGCCTTTTTATGTCGCCTCCGGTCAACTCGATCTCGGAGATGATATCGATTGATCCCGGCGCGACCCAAACGAAACATAAACCCCACCACCACGCGCCACTGCCTTTTGCTTTCCATGCCCGCTGCATGCCTACACGTCTCGTAACTCTTGACCGGCAACAAAAGCGTGTGCGTTCTTTTGTAGAGCCTGGTGAAGAAAATTTCAAACCTCCCGTTCCCTCGAGTACTGGCAGACCGACTGTTCTTTGCTTCGGATCGTTTCGCTCTGAAACACCCGTCTCTGATGAAACGCACCGGCTGACTTGGGTGGGTGACTTTCTGGAAAACTTTGCCAAAATTGTACCCATAAAAATGTACGGCTTTCAGTACAATTTTGTGCATTGATAAAGAGCCCCCGCGTGCCGGTACTCCCTGTCCGTTCCCATACGCGTTAAATTCCGACGAAGGTTCTGCCGAACGCCCCGACTAGGGCGTCAATTATGCGCCCACCAAGCAACGCAACGGAGTTGTCTTCAGACGCAGAGAACCCGTACGAATGCGTCGGGAATTTATATGTCTCCCACATACATACATTCACAGAAAGGCCCAGACTCACGCCGGAGAATGGGGTAAGGGTGTAATAAAATTATCCATGCCTGTCATTGCACTCGATATGGCGCGGCTGGTGGTGGCCGTTCGGAGAAAGGTTCGTTGCCGGAGAAGCCGGAGCCGGAAACTGATCACAATAATGCTGGGATGGTACACCGTTGAGGACTCGTGCGTCGATGGAGAAAGCGTAGCACACGGGGAAACAAATCAAAATATTTATTGAATCCATCCAACTGGCGGAACGGGGTGGAGGGCAGGTCAATAGGGCGTGAAGAAGGAGAATGAATTTTGTTATCATTATCAATTGAAGCCGCGTTCGCTTGGTGTACGGGTTTTCTATTAAGAAGCACTTAATGATGCGTGGGTTTCCGAGAGAGTCGTTTAAATAAGGTAAAATAATTAATTCATTAAAATCTTTTTTTCCCGTTTAGAAATGGATCAATGATCAATTCACCATAATTTTGACAAAAAAAAATCATTCGTTTCATGATGTTTAATCTTTCTGTTATCCTAAGTTTGCAATTATAGAAAACTGCACTGTATAACTAACAAATGGATACAAAATTGTGAACTTTGTTAATTTAAAAATTATGAAAATCATTCTTTTACATGAGCTAATAATTCTTTTTGCTGGCACATCCTACACGATCAAGTCTACCTTTTTTCACTGTAATAAAATGGAGAAAATGAACCGGAATGGCACCTCTATAAATTACTTGGAAAGTTCTTAAAAAATAAGGAAAATAAGATGTGGAACAAAATATCGAATATTTTATAAGCAGCATTTGTAAATGAATATAAAATTTATCAAATGTTTATGGAATTATACCTATTTTTTTATTTTACTTAGAGCCACCGTATTAGTTTGACTACTAATATATGTAAACTTACAATAACTAACATCCTAAAGAAAACGTTTATACGTCTAAAAAGTAGAGTAAATTCCTTCAACCTCTTTATGGTTAAAAAACAGACAGTTCACTGAAACTATATGTAAAACAACTTAAAGACAACATATAGAGGAGAGATAAGCCTGCATGTGTTCAAAAACTCCGTATTTTTCGATCGCCTACATTATTCACGATCCACAAACGTAATCAAATCATCGCAAACAAAACCAGTTAAATTCAGTACAATAAAAAAAATCTTATCGTAAAAACACCAACACGTTGGGGAATGTAAAGACTCATGACTCATTTCCCGGCACTCTACTTGCAATGGTTGCACAGCTTGCCGTAATCCCCCACAGCACACCGAAATGAGAAGACGAAGCTGTGCCTTGGTTTCAGTGGAATGTTTTTATTTTACTATTTGAAGCTTCAGCCTCATCTCACAGCAGGGTTTGATAACACGGTTTGCTGTGGGTTCTCATGAACCGCTCGTGTGCAATCGGTTAAGCCAAGAGCAATGCATAAGGTTTCCTGCAGTAAAAGAGGCCCGTATTGTGACGTAGCCGTCTTATCAGCCATTGGTAGCGGGGGTTGCTTGAGCTGTTTCGGTATGGTGCTACTTCCATCAGGAAACGCAGCTCCATTGAAGTATTAAATTAGTTCCAGTTTCTGGTGCAATGCTGGAAATGCTGGCAGCTCGTGAATGGCTCACCCGGACAGGGATCAGGCAAAGAAAATCTCAATCGAATATGGCATCAATTTTTGATTGAGAAAATTATTTCCGAGCGGAGTTTTCTCTCCGGTTCGGGCAATTAAAAATCCATCAAAAAACCATCCTGCCAACCGACAGGCCCACTGGCGGAGTAAAAGATTCTGTACGTTATTTCCAGCTCACTTACGTGTACGGCAGTAAAAAAACATCCCAATCCCAGCCCACGTATGGAGAAGAAAATTTAATCTTACCTTCCTCGAGGGATGTGTGTGCTTTTTGCTGTCGGCTGCGAAAGTATCCTTTCCCGTCTATCGCTCGTACCGACGCCAAAAACCAAGTTCAAATGAGCAAACCGGAATGGGAACGATTAAAGAAAATTAAAACCACACCACAAGCGGAGGCTTAGGACCAAGCGGTTGCCGAAGGAACGGGCAGAATGTGTTTTGGATGCTGCTCCTTCTTTGATGTATGCATGCAACAACCGAAACAAACACGCACCGCTCCGGAGAAGGTGTGATGCGACAAGACGGCTGAATCATCTCCCGAAAATTGTTATTTTGTTATTTGCCCTCCGTGTCAATATGTTTCCACGCTAGTTGATTTTCGTCTCGAGCGGAGGCCTTCGCAAGAAACGAGCACACATTCTTGGGTGATGGGCTCATCTGAAACAGGTCTGTTTTTGCTCGACTGCGACGCCCCACTTGTACCAACGAGAACGATCCCGTTCACAAAATGCGACATGTTTATTATCATGTAAAGTACAATATGTAGGGCTCAAAATTTTTAAAATATTTCAAAAAAGTTCAAGTTGTTTCCCAAACGCAATGGCCACTCACTCAGCTCACGTTTCACAAGACGATGGATGGAAACCTTAGGTAAGGTTTGTTTGCTCGTTTTTCACCCATTATTCAGAATGTCGGAAGCCTGTGCAAAACTACGCTTCTACCTGAGCACTACAAGAGGATTAGTGTCGGATTAAATAAAAGCCTGCTCCATCCGTTGAACCGTTGGCGGAGGCTTGTCGTAATCGTTAGCGAACGTAATGATAGCGTACGAATTTAAACTACCTTTTTCCATACAGAAACTACCTAAAGCTGGTTTAGTTTTAGTTCAATAACTTTTCTGAATGTTAGCAGACTATCTGTAGCAATAAAAAGCACTATAGTACCAAAATATCACATGAAAATGAACGGAAACCATTGGCATTATTTAACATTTTAATCGAACCAATCAAACCGATTTTAAAAAATAAGAAAAATGGTCAAACGACTAGTAATGATTTCAAATACTTTCAATCAAATTTGAACCGATAAATAGTACATGTGCATCGATAAACAGTTTAGAAAAATGCATCAAATTCAAATTGAACACCGAATCAAACTATTTATTTTCAAATATTCAACAAACTACTTTGGTAAAGTTGCTTTAAAAATAACCACATAAGCAGAAATCGAAAACCCATGTAATAATAAAAAGTTTAAGCTTATACATATTTTTTTCGAAAATGTTAAAAAGTTCATGTGAGCTCAAGCTTCAACAAATGGTATGGCATGTGTGAAATCGTACGAGCTAAATATTCAGGTGTTTAATTCAATAAACGGTTTGTTTTATGCTTGACATTCTCAAGAGAGCTTGCAGTAAAATTGAAAAAGTAAAAAAAAAACCCGTACCATCGGTCGGATTTTTATGTGTGTTTTTCCACTTTAGAAAGTACTAATTACTTCTCGTAAATCCAGTCGGCAAGTGTGTCCCCGCATCGAGTAGAAATATTTTCCAGTTTGTTTGTGCACAGTCGAAACTTTTTCCACAACCGCCAGCAGCAAAATGCTTGCAAAATAAAACCAAAGGTATGAGTTGTTTCCAAAACGTTCTTTACGGGTGCTACGGGATCAATAAAAAAAACAAAGACTGCATGCACAGACATTCTTCAACCCTGTTCATCGTGTGCCGTGACGCAGCACGACCACTACGAGACTCCACTTTCCACTCACACCGAGATGACTTTCTCGACACACCGTTTTTAACCCCGTTGCTTGGGCATGCTATGCTTCGCTGGGGCCTTTTATTCGTTTCATATCGATTCTGTGCATTAAAAACGTCTGGCTGGGGTTTAGACGGAGACGACCTCATTGCACACAGGGGCACTAGTCCTGACCGCATCGTACTTGTGTTTCGAGAAGATGATCAAAGGATAAGACAGACAGCAAGAATGAATATAATAAAAAAGGAAACTCAAGTAGCCCTTCATTCGCCTGCCGTACCTGTTCACAAAAAAAAAACTATCCGAACTCATTTCATCCCAAATATTCTGAATCCTGCTAAAGTCATTTTATCACAGGCATAGAAGCGAACCTGAGGTAAAACCCTACATTTATGCTATGGGGGATTCGAAAACGCAATTTGATTTTAAAATTATTATCAAAAGGGGATTAAAATATCTCACATTCATTCCCAGTAACTCGTGGTATGCATCGCGAACGGATTGATGTTATTGATTCTCTAGTTTAGTATCCAGACCTTACACCAAAAAAATTTAAAGCCGTTTCCTAAAAACATGGTTACACAACTCGAAAGTGAGGTTGATTTCAGAAATTATGCTTTTACCCATCTTTTCCCTTCTCATGTTAGGGACCTACAAAATGAAATGTATCATACTTTAGACGTAATATGTTTAAATACCGTTGAAATGCTTTAGTAGCTTGTAGCTGTTTAAATGGGCTTCCTTGGATGAGGGATCTTTTAGGCAAATAGTATTTTAAATATATTTTTCTCCTATTTTCAATTATTTTTTCGAATTTCTGAAGAATTAGATTTGATTGATTTCTATAAACTATAAAACCAAACAACAAAATTGTAGGCCAATAGTGTGGGTAAGTTTTCCAATTTATAGGTAATTGGAGTTGTAAAATTGTTTTCAAAAAGTTATATTATAAATTGGATGGATATTAACAGGATATTAAGTTATCGTTAATTTTTCGTCCGATAATTTCCCTACTACGTACACAAATTTCCCTAATTGCATTCAAATAACGATGATTGTTCATGTTTAAATTGGATCACGCATCGGAACAAATACCAACAAATCACTTTTGAAACACAACCCCTTCTCCCCACGATGTGAATAGCACGCCAAGTAAAGGGCGCCTACAGCAACGAAAAATCAATTCGAAAGTCTCGATATGGCGAATGGGGAACCCACCAACCCATTCATCGTCCCGGAGGAAATATTCAATTGTAAAAACATTTCCCCCGTGCAAAGCGAAACGCACAAATCACGTCCAACAAACGTATCATCGAGTGGGAAAAATAGATACTCCTCCCCCCTCTTTAGCGCGAATGTATATCATTTTGTGCTGTTTTCCCTTCTCCGGACGATTAACAAACGCGTTTCGAAACGTATCGTATTTGTCGTTCGTTAAGATTTGGTAAAA
>JXWZ01000425.1:0-23280 GCA_000956215.1 Anopheles farauti No. 4
AACAATAGGGAAAGAAAGAAAGGGATAGGGCTTTGGAAAGAAAGAGAAGGGGAGAGACAATGCGATTGCGAGAATCCCTTGAGAGAGCACCCTCCACTCAAAAGCGCTCAAATTCGCTCACGTTAGCTTTTCCCTCCCTTAACAAGAATAGTGTTGTTAAGGGAGTGTTAAGGGGCTTGTTAAGGGAGAACCTTGCTGCGGGGTTAACACGAACAGTGTTGTTAAGGGAGTGTTAAGAGGCTTGTTAAGGGAGAACTTTGCAGCCCCAACTTTGGAGCCGCCGCAAAGTTCTCCCTTAACAAGCCCCTTCACAATGAGTTTTCACAGAAAAATATACGAAACTGCAACTGTTACGATAGCAACGATAGGTTTGAATTTCAAACCGTTGTAACTTATCGTCCGGGATCGTCGTCGTTGGCCTAAATAAACAGAAATATTTCAGAACGGCCCGATGTACGATACTAGCGATAAGAATAAGACCCAAACGACGATAAGAACGAGGGATTTAAAGGCCATTTCTTCGTGTGGCCGGGCTTGAGTTCGCCCGTTAACAGCAACCATTGGTGAAAATTCAACAAAAATTCTCAATGTTTCGCTAAGCATGAAATTGGTCTGATGTGTTTAATAGGTTTAATAAACAAGTTACAGCTAAACAAGCTAAAAAAAGCTGTACTCGCTATCAGAAATCTTACTCTGCAATGAATCAATTGATTTATATACACGGTCCGTCTTTATAGCTGTTTTTGGAACTTTCATACTGTTCAATATTAAGTATATGCTGTTTTGCTGCTTTTATTGTTTGATAGTGCTTGCCGGTTTTCCCGTTTCATGTGACTTTAGGATCTTTCTTAGTAATTGCCGTGATTTACAATGTTTTTGTACCGTTGCAGGGATGTGAATATGAGTGTAGTGGACGAAAAGAGGTCCAAATACATAAGGTGCATACTTTAGGAGTAGATTTTTCTTTAGATCAGATTTCAGACCTTCTTTGATTCATATTTTGTATTTTTTTTAGAATTGTACAACATTATTACATGGCCAACTAATAACATTTAGTTGTATCAATGTTGATTAAATGATATTTTTTTACAATATTAGCAAAAAATATTCACATATTGGAATGCGAAAAAGTTAACGTTTATTTCCGGTTGAAACTTAAAGAAACTTTACATAAGTAAAAAAATATTAAAACAACAATTTGTACAATTTATTAATCCACATTCCACATGACTTGACACACTGCTTATTAATGAAGGGGTTAATGAAGGAGGCGAAAACAATGAAGCAAATTCAAATTTTTAATAGCATAGATAAACTATTCGTTATTTGTATTAACAAATAGACCCAACTCAACTCGTTTGGGTTCCAGTTATGAGTTTTAATGCAGTCTCAAATATACATAAAAATGTGTTCAATAATCTAAATAATTAAAATAAATAATTTTATTTGTAAAATATTTTAAATGCAGAAAATACTAAAAAGCTCGGAAAACATTACAAATCACAAAAGAGATATCTTTGGTGAGCGTAAAACCCGTCAACATCATTCGCTGAAAACAAGTATTCAAAGCCACTTGTGGCACTTTCTATATTTAAAATGTTTGCATGCATTTACTTGGTTCGTTTCTTGCTCTAAACATCCGTCAGATTTTATTCCATAAAACATCTGGTTTCTCCTGAATCTCACGAATATGACGCTCATGCATGTGTGCTAAGCCTACGAAACCACGTTATCGATCGACCGATTGTGGGATAATAATTTAATCGTCCGTAGGTGTTGGGATGGTTGGGGATTTACAGACGCCGTGAGGGAGATGTTTTCTTCGATACCAAATTCATAAGCTACTCTCAGCTTCACTGACTTTACGCTTAGTAATCATGCAACCACTCTCTCGGCGAATTTGCCCAACCACAACACAGATTCACGAATACCACATAATGAATCCGATCTGCTTCTGGCTTAGTTTCGCTCTCTTGTTAGAGCACGCTCGTCTTCGTGTCACGACGAAACAACTGTTGCTTCAATAACAATACTCACAGCTGGGTTTTAAGGGCACCTCCTTTACCGTGAATGCCGACAAAGAAGGCAATAATACGCGCGAGAGGCGTAGCACAGTGAAAAACAACATCAACATCATGTTTTGGCCGCGTTAACGGCCGCGAAACAAGTGCAGAAAACATGCTATTGGCGTTGTCTCGCGTGTATTTTCGCGTCTGTGATAAAAACAGATCTAGCCACTTGGATGGTGGTCGTGCAGTGTCACATATTCTCTCTCTATCTTTCCCTTTCGTTCTCTCTCTAATTCTCTCTCACTCTGTATCTTGCTCTCTCCTTCTTGCTTTTCCTAGCAACCTCTCTCTGTCAGAAGATTATGTGGTGATGCTGAGATACATGTCAAATTGGGATAGGATGAAATCGTTACGAGGTATCTTTACACACCCAGAGCAGTATGATGTTCGCACTCAGATGATCTAGGTATATCGAAGGTGAGATCGTGAACTTGTGAGCATCACTTGGTGTGCTGACGACCAGTAAAGAATAATTAATTCTAGAGATAAAGACGGGCACGATAGTGGTAGCAACAGTAATACGTGTCAACTTGAAGGAATGCTTACTGCTGTTTTGCTACTGCCAAGTGATACTCAAACAGTATTATGTTAATCCATTGAACTAGATGTATTTCGGTACAGGAGCCCACGTTACCTCCTCCAGTGAAGGTTGTTTTGTTCGTAATGATCGAGTGCAAAGAAAAGGACTATTTTTATCTCGAACTTGTTCGCCCTTGTCAGTGCCGCTCAGGGTGGTCGTTTGGACAGGTGTTAGTGCACCAACGAACAGCTAAACCTGTGTCCGAAGATATATTTTCGCTTCAGCATTTAAACAGATTATGGTGATCGTGGGTGAAAATTGAATGTTTCCACTACACAAAGAAAGGACTTTTAAGGGAAGAAACTACCCGTAAGGGAAATCCGATCGTCTGGCGTAAGTGTTTGTGTGTTTGTGAGAGTATTAGTGAGTGGATTTGAGTTTATTTGTTCGACTCAAACAACACCATGAGACACAAAACAAGCGCGAATCCTTCCACAGAAAACGGTGGCCTTTACAAGAACATGTTATTTTTTGTTTTTTTGTTCGATTTTGTTGAGCCCGTACAAACCGTTGCAAAGCCGTTGCCAGCCGTTGGGTGAAGAGATGGTGCGCCACACGATGTGCTAAAAATAATAATCCCGCTCCCACCGTTCAACGATCCACTGCCCGAAGCCCGAACACCGCACAACGTTCGGTGAACTGTTTGGCGCCTCCATCGCAGTTTTGCTGTTCTTGTGTCATAAAGCACAATGAAACGTCCGTTTTTTACATCGGAAACAATCGTAGTGATACGCACCAATGATCGAAACTGGGAAAAGTGTTCCTACGGCAAGGATATCCTGGTTTTATAAGTTTATTGGTAACATCCGTTGAGAAGGTCGTCTTGTTACTGCGCGTGAATATGTGATGGTGGGGGATTTTTTACGAAAACACCAGTGGGGGTGTGATCTATCTTTATCCTCAAAAAACATAACCCACCAGCGTTAGTGTTTTGAGGCGATTTTTCATGTTTTTTGATGTTCTGTTCCTAACCAGCAGAAATACGATGAAATCTTCGGTTTTATTAGTGAAATCAATATTATCAAACCAAAACTATTCAACGTAAAAGTTGTAGAACACAAATGCGAACGGTACGATACAATACCGACACAATACAGCACTACTCTCTTCCGCTAAAAATATCATTTGGCAGTGTATTTACCTTGAAAGCAAGGACTCGTCTGTACTCGTTAGCTTAAGCTTCAAGTTCGTTTCGCCATAACTGTTAATTTTTTTTAAATCCCAGCTTACGTGATCCAGCAGCCAAAGCATCATAGTAATTTTAATTTAAAAAAAAACTTAGGTTTGTACGGATTTTTCGCAATCGTTAATGGTTCTATCGATGAACCTTTTGGCCATATTTCTACAACCATGCAGAACATGTTGGAAAACACTTGCCACTAAAACCATATGGGTTTGAGTGAGTGGCGCCACCTTTCGACGGGTACCATAACCAAAGTTTCCTTCTTTTGGCAGTACTACCATGAACAAAAACCATACACTAAGTCTATAAGAGGTTTGACGTGAAAGCCGAAAGCCGTTCTCTAAAGTTCTTCTAATACATACACATCAACACAAAATCAACTTTTCCAACCCATTGCGAGAGTTCTCGAGAAATAATTAGCTTCTGATGCATATTTCTTTCCACTGTGTTTTTTCTTTCTTCTCTATCGCAAAACAAAGGTAACGAAACGAAGACGAAGACTGACGCGAAAGATCGAACGCGATCACACGACCAACAGCGCGCCAAAAAGCAGAGCAAATCTAAGAAAAATATTACACACATATAGCGAAAAACAAATCAAACATGGACAAACCGTCGCGTCCGGTGCGAAATCGTAAGCGCAGTAGGTTCGTGACGACGACGATTTCATTGCGTGTGATCTCTTAAGCCTGTGTTTGTAATTGTGTATGTGTGTATTTGTGTGTGTGTCTGTTTTCTTGAGCAGCGAGAGTGAACAAAAGTTAGCCACCAACATACATCATGCGGTTTCATCTTTCACGAATAGGTTGTAGAGACGAGGGGCTTCATTGCAACTATCTCGTTCGACAAAAGTCTCCGACTTAACAACCTTGTGCTTGTTGTTTTTTTCGCTCGCTATCGATCGTCACAACTTCGCATCGTATCACCGCGTTGATCTTGTTCGTGTCATGAAGATCATTACCACGTGGTGAATGAAACAAAACCACGCATGAACCAGAAAAAATATGCAACACTAATCGCATCTAGCATCGCTTCTATCTCATTCACTATCTCACACAAGACACTCAGAACATTTAACGCCTTACCAAACGATAACTTTGTTTTCGTTTTATCTTTGCAGACGGGCATGGCCTCCCGGAGACAACCATCGGCCGGTGAAACGGTTGTTTACGCCGGAAATCAAGCGTATGCTAAAAGACTGGCTGGTGCGGCGCAGGGAAAATCCGTACCCGAACCGAGAAGAAAAGAAACAGCTTGCCGTAGAAACGGGACTAACATACACGCAGATCTGCAATTGGTTTGCGAACTGGCGCCGTAAGCTTAAGAACTCTGGCAGTGATCCAATGCGAAAGACATGGGGCAATCTGATTAAAAACTACAATACCAACGCTCGGGGAAACGTGGAGCAGTTCAGTATCTGTTCAGACGACAGCATTTGGGGTGAGAATGGAGAGGACACATCGCAGGGATCGCAAACTCCTCCATCGAAAGAGCGGCCTTATCACCATCATCATCACCGCGGCCGCCATCACAGTCATCGTAGCCATGACGGAGCACCGTACGCCAAGTATGGACCGAAATTAGCTCCTGCATCCTACGCAACGATGTACGATACGTACATTCAGGCGGGTTGTGCAGCTGGCGATAATAATAATAGTGATTCATGCCGCAACAATAACTCCAACGGCGATTGTGGCAAATATATCGACTACATGAGACTGTCGGATTACAGCCGAGTCGTCGAAGATTGCCCGAGCAATGAGGATGTGCGAAGCTACCCACCAACTACGTTCTGCTTCGATCACTGTTATACCCCGCGAAACTATGAAACCGTGTTCGGGATACCGGAGGAAACGAGGTGTTACAAGGTACTTATTGGGAACGGTTGAACTATTCGACATCCCGAGTTTCAAGAGTGCATGCATTCGTTGGCAATTCAAATTGAATTCGTAACCATGCAATCTTGAATCCAAAACCTATAAGGAATAAGGACCTGATTCAGTGTTTATTTTACCAGAATTATTCTGTAGTTCATATTTTTTGCATAAAAACCTAGCAATCCAACGAACAATCCAAATACAGATATTGCGGCCTGTAATGTGCTGCTGGGAACTAGTTAAAGAATAGCAAAGCGTTGAGGGTTGTTCCTATTGACTTCGTGGAGCTACTTTTCTGATTCTTTAAACCCCTTATCGACGGCCAAGAAAGTATTCCTATTTGCAAATCAAAATTTTCAGATCACTTATGTAATATAATCTACGGTTTACAAGGTCCTACGCTATGGTTATTTGAACCTAAAAACGTGAAAATTGCCAACCAAATTGTACTGTGTTTGCCAGTTAAATTCTCATTCGTGTGATATTTTTCTTACGGCACATGGTAACCATGGAAACTGTAAATTAATAGTTCTCTGTTAAATTACCCAATTCATATTTCTGCAGGTAACGCAGATCAGTGGAAATTATGATTCAGAAAGTGGAGCAACACTTGAACCTCTAATCCTTACTGCCACCTCCGCTCACTACGGAAGGCCGTTTTCGTCGAAGGAAGAGTATCCGCACGATGGTACGCTGTACCTTACACCAACAACAACGCTCTCATCGGCGGGAACTCCAACTATCGGTGATGGTAGATCACGTTCGAGCAAATACAAAAGTAGTATCATGGAGAAATATTTACGCGACCTCGGCGAGCTGGAACCAGTCGAAACGCCTGCGGACGCAGCAACAGTAGTACCGGTCCTAATGGCAGCGATACCCTTTCAACAGAAACACTGTTCGCGAGGAACGCACGACATACCGCAGGCATCACCGACGATGGAATACGAGCCGGGTGTACTGCGAGGACCACCGTCACTGTCAAAGTGGTTAGAAAGTGCCGCCAAATTTACACCATCCAAGCACAACTACATCGATTGGGAGAAATCTGGGTAAGTAAACTAGATAGACGTAGTCATGGAAAATTCCTTTTCCCTGAACCCTTTTTTCGCTTTTTACCACCAGAAAACAATCGTCAACAAAGAAGCGCTGTGATGCGAGCGGAACGTTCTACGACGTTACCAGCGGAGCTTCCTATTCACCACCACTGTACAGTGAACCACGGACTATGACACTCGAGCATCAAAAAGACGAGTTAGATGCAGCGGAAGCACTGACGAGGCTTGCGAACAATTGTAGAACGAAATTTTCCACCTAAACACAAACAAGAACAGAGCCAAAAAGTGTATTTTATGTCAGTGCATTCCGTAACTTATGCAGTCGTTCGCGTGAAACAGTTGCTTAAGAATGGTGCGAGCCCAAAATAAACGAGAGAGGGTTAGCGAGTGCTAGCAACAAAACAATAAAATAATTCGGCGTCAGGGAAAAACTATGAAAGAAAGAAACTTTCAATATATCATTAACACTATGTATTGGTTTGTCGTTTCTCTTGCTACTATTTTCTTGTACTAGCCTTCGCTTAACTGTTCACTTTCTCGTCACTGATCGCACTCGTTTGTGTATCATTCTTCGCATAAGCATCCAACAGATTGACTAGCTGACTTTGGTGACATTGCAAATCAGAAACAATTTTTCCTCCAGCACTATCCAGTACGGCCGCCAACTGGGCACGGACCGTAGTAAGGTCAGGCATGGTGGCGTATGCCACAAACTCGTTCTTACTCAACAGCCTACCCTCTATGATGCCACCCAAGAGGACGAGTTGTGGTGTTTTTTTTAGCACGCTTAGGATCTGTTTGATTTTTAGTACCTCCGGACTGAAGATGATTGCCGTCTTTGCCTCGAACAGAGGCAGTATCGCCTCGAAGCGCGTGTCGACGACTGCTTTTCGCATAATCGATTTACCGTAAACCTTTACCGAAACATTATGACGGTGCAGTGCCACTTGCGCTTTGAACATATCCTCCTGCTTGATCGAGTTTATGTGCAGCAGAACTACAAGTTTACTGTGCTCGAACCAATTGCGGGCCTCCCGGGCGATAATGGTTTCGTACGGGTTGTCCATCGTCTTGCCCAACAACTTCGCTCGTTCTGCATCGATGCAAGGGGCATTAAAGTCGGGCTTTTTGTAGTACGGCTTGATGATCTCGAGCACGCGTGCTCTTTCGTAATGTGGTGCTCGCGGTCGCTGGATGTTAATCTTCCCCCGGAACCGGCGAAACGTGAGCAGTGGGTTGCGAGACTGCAGAAGGCCTGTAGATTGAAGAAAATTGGTATGTGCAATTTTTCTATAATACGAAAATATAAACAAACAGGTCGAAATCGTACCATTTATTACAAAATTCGACATTTTTCGATAAAATGTTTTCTTCACTCTAGAAGCACAACAATCACATAGCTGTCAGTTTCAATACCAGATATCCCATATAACAAATAGCTTCATCAACCGGTGTTTTAGTAGTGACGAAACAGTTATTTGACTTGGGAATAGTAACAAATATCTTATGCAAAAAAGTTTTCAGTTCACGTAATGTTTGTATGAAATGAGTTACACATGAGTGATAAACGCATGTGGTATGATAAATACACGACCTAAACTGGTCAAATATACCCCAAAAATCAACGATACAAACGTGCTCTGGCAGTAATTGAACAATAAATAACTGGAGGTGCTTTGCCGCCTCACAAACAAAATAAACTGGATCGTTAGTAAACACTACATTTTTAGAAAACACAAATTATGTTATTATTAAAAAAGAATCATTTCACAAGCATCGTCATGCTAGATTAGATTTACGTATTATGCAAAACGCGACTGGATTGTTCGTAGGTTGGATTCTATGCCCCTCATTTTGTCTATTGGAAATGTTTTTGGAAGCTTATGATTCTGAGCAAATTCTTAGCAAACTTTGATGTGTTTAGCCTAAAATAAACAAACAGATTGGCATTTTTCTTTTTCTTATCGAAAGCATAGTCGATTTTCTGCTGCAAATATGGTTATTTGCACGTACTTTTTAAACAATAGCTGCCGCTTCGGCTCTAGATGCAACAATGAACACATAGACATTGGGTAAAGTATAAAAAAAACATTCAAAAATATGGATCATATGCTCAATTTCACGTTTGCCTTTTGCAGATCGATCGTGAAAAATGAAGTGGACGTAACGCTTAAAGGAAACCAATGGCCGCTTTCATGCTTCGGGCCGTTCAAGGAGCGTAACTGTATACCCAACTTTATAGACGATCAGAGTTTTGAAGAAATTCGCATGATGTATCTGGAAGCGAAGATGCAAAATAATATACCGTCCCATCAGATGCAACTCGCGCAGATGATAAACGATGCAAAGAACAAGATGCAGTGTCTAACAACTATGAACAGGGACATTCTCAACACTCTAGTTGAGCTTTATAATCAACAGGAGAGTAGCACGAAAGCAACCAATGCACCACCAAATCCATTTTCATCCATCGGAACCGGAGGCAGCAATGCGTCGGCATCTAGTATTTTCGGTGGAACTACCGGTGGAAGTGCATTCGGTTCGGGATTCGGCTCAACTGCTACTGGATCTTCGGGCGTTGCTGGTAGCATCTTTGGTGGAGGACAATCAGTATCGCAACCGACAGGGAACATCTTCGGGTCAGTTGCTTCCACAACCAACAACATATTTGCCAAACCGGCTCAACAGGCAACTACCGGTAACATATTTGGAATGGCCCAAACTTCTCAGCAACCATCGAACAATGTTTTTGGAGGCCCTGCCGTGATGGGCGGAGGATTGTTCGGTAATGTCCAGCAACCGTCTCAAACCACGAGCTCCCTGTTTGGCGGAATAGGAACGGCAGCAGTGAATTCGTCTTCAGGTGGCAATATTTTTGCAAGCGCTACTAGTAACACTTTTGGACATCAACAACAGTCGGCGAATAGCACTGGATTCGGTGGTGGTGGTGGTGGTGGTGGTGGTGGTAGTTTTTTCGGAAATAGTACAGTACCTACTACCGGAGGATTTGGAGCTGCGGCAATACAACCTCCACAGCAGCAAAGCTCAGGTTTATTCAATACCGTTCCCTTCGGAAGTACTAATCAGCCATCAACACCATTTGGTCAATACGGTTCATCGATGCAGGCTTCAAACAACCCACCGTCACAAAGTTTGTTCCTGCCGGCACCGACAGTGGCAGCTCCATTTGGTTCTGCTATGGGCGCAGGCAGTTTTGGGATGCAACCTGTCCAACCTGTGCTACAGACATTCACTGTACCTCATTCTACTACAATGTACAGTGCAATAGAAAACATAACTTCTGAGCATTTGGCCGCATTTAATGCCGACCAATTTCAGCTTGGACGAATACCTACCGTGCCGCCTTCAAAGGAACTGTGTCATTAAAATTAGTTTTATGTAATAAACATTGAATCGTTTGAACACGTTAAAAAAGTAGAACGAACGTGATTTTTTTTTACTATTTTAAATCATACGAAAAACTTTGAAAGAAGGAGTCTTTAATCTTACATTTATATATACCATATTCAATAAATATTCAAATAAATGAGATAATTATATAACTATTATATCAAACAAAATTGTTTTTAAGGAGATACTACTATCTTAGAAAAAAATCAATTTTAAAAGCGGTCTTGGTAGAATTACGATAAAAACAAATAACATGTTTTGACTTCCTTTGAAATCAGTATTGAGTGGAAGGGTTAAGTTAGATGACAATAGCGAATGTCACATTGTTAAATAAATTTTTGCTTCTTGGGTGGTTATAAACAGTGAAGGCTAAATTCACGAACAAACAGGTAGAGTGTCAAATTTGACAACTGTACTTTTCCTTCTTGAGTTCTGTTGTTGTTGTTGCACTTTTTCAAAAACAAAAAATTTTTGAAGAAGAAGGACGTGTTTGTGTGTGGTGCCGCGGACGTTTTGAAATTGGTTAATAGTTGTACTTTGTAGGGGCAAACAATAAATTTTCCGGATCTGAATCCACTATAGGATCAGATTCCTTGCTTCAACACTGAACAAAAACCGATCGAGTAGGTGATAATTTCCATTTTTAGATGCAGTGCGTTTGTAACGGGGGTGTGCTCGCGATAACTTATCGCGGTCGTTTGAGTGTTCATGTATTCACTGCCTTATGGTGATTGAAGTAGACGGTGATACTAATTTATGGTGTAATATTAGTGAATATAGATGCTATAATGGATTAGCTGTGGCTAGGAATTCGAAATATGGAGCATAGCACATGAGTTTGTGCGTTTCAGGTGTGCAAGAGCTGTTAACTGGCATATCTGGTAACGAGTGCAGATCACCTATATTCGTTTCGTAGTGTGTGCTCCTCTCAATACTGCTAGATTTTGTGACAAATACACTGAGGGAAAAGTGTTTCAAGTGCTGTGCGTCCAAAAGTCGCCTTCTTCAACTCTATATGTCAACTGCTACACTCTAGTCTCAGGAACAACTGAATATTCATTCCAAAATGCGTCGAAAAGCTGTATAGTTTATTTAGAAATTGTTAACCAAAACTAAGCGTGAAGAGTTTTTTAGGATAGAAAAATAATCATTCGAACCGAACGCAAGTGCGAGCGAGAAGGGAATAATTAAAAAAGAGCCCGCAAGGGGCTTCCGGGCGGACCGGGAAGAAGACTAGAAAGATTTCTGTGACTGTATTGTATATCCGCCATTGGCGGGGTTAACATAAACGCCTGGATCAACGCTAGAGGAGGAAGAAGAATGGAATAAATTTCCCATACAGAGTAGTTTTTCAGCCTGGTGCTGTTCCGTTGACCGGGCAGTGTATGTAAGTGTATGTGTGTACCAAAGATGGTAAAAGAAGAGAAAAAAAGAAAGCATGTAAAACGTTTTGTAGTGAGGCATCGAGCGTAAAAAAAGTTGTGCGTTATTAAGCGATCCTGGTGAGTACTAATTATGTGTATTTTTATGTGAAAATTTCCTATAATTCTTAAAAGGTTGAAATGCAGAAAGTTTGATCAATAAAATGTACATTATTCCATTGTACGATAAATAGTACAAATAATGAAGCCTATTACATTTTACAATTATTAAAAAAAAACTCTAGATCTCCATCCTATCATGCAGCCATATTGCTTCCTTAATCAAGCCATTTTAGCAAACTATCGCTTCTTTTCATATTAGTATCGTGTGATGTATATAAAAAAATGATGTATTATTTTTCTCTCCTCCAGGTTGGCGTGTTTGTGCGGTTAGCTAGGAACAGTTCAAGGAAAAAGATCGACCCTCCACGTATCGATTACGTTTAATGTGAAACCCCAGTAAAATTTCTTACTTTCAAAGTAAAAAAAAAGTATGGAACAGTTTTTGAAGTTGTACGTGGGGAACTATTAACCTGAAGCAATCCATCGCTTTAATAGTGCCTTTATCTAATTTATCAGTGTCTTTCAGCAGCTGCAATGTGTTCACTGTGCATGGCAAAAAATTACTAGTATGATGTGAAAATGTGTGATTGTTACTTGGTGCGGAGGCTACACACCGAAGAGCATCAGCAGCAGTAGCGGCAACCAAGGGAAGAAGGAAAAAGGCTTCCTTATGCGTTGCACATTCTCTGGTCGCTGAATTAGCACGAACCAGAGTGAAAGAGAGTGTAAATTACACAGCTCCAACTCGATTAAGAGGAGGAGGCTTAGAATCATCGACGCAAATTTCGGGCGCATAGCAAAAGGTAATGAAAAGTGTTTCGGTACAAAAGTCGGCGTCCCTTGTGGGTGTTAGTGTGTAGAGCTTTTTTCAGGTTGTTAAAAGTGATATTTTAGAAAAGGGGCTCATAAGCCACCTTCGAGTCTTTGGTGTGATTGGTGTGTTGCAAGGAGCACCGAGAACACCACATCGTGTGTTATTTGTTCTGCATCGGCAGTATGAGGCTCATTAGGTCCGGTGTGCTGGAGGAAGGGTGGAGGTAAAAGGGAAAATTCGAGTTCGTTTTCGTGTGGACGTGTCGCGCGCGTGTTTGTCACACGGTACACATGGAAAACGCGATTTTCCTTCGAAGGTGATGATGCACCAACGCCACACCACCATCATTATCCGTGCTGTCGAAAGAAAGTGTGTTCGCTGTCGTCGTCGTGTTCCGGTCGCATCAGAGCCTGCTGCTGCTGCTGCTTTCTTCCTGAAAGTGTCGCGCGCGCGTTGGAATCCTTTTTGCTTCGCCTTCCTGCCTCCTGGGCCTAGCGCAACCAAGCATTCGGAGTGTGTATCGGCATGGTAACACCACCCCGAAAAGTGTGTATGTGTGCGTGTGTGTGTTTTGTGTGCTGGTTTGAATACGGGTGCGTACGCGTGTATATGTGTGCATAGCTGTGTGTTTGTGTGCGCGCGCGTTTTCTCTTCAGCGAAGCAAAAGCGCCGCGGCAACGGTGACGGCGAGGCTCGGTGGCATACTAAGTGCGCGAAATCGATTGAGCTGCATTTTTCATGTTTTTTACTACCCTTGTTTTCCTGTATTTTTTCACCAAAGGTTTGTAGGTGCAAAGTGCAGAAACGTGCGCGTGTGTGAAATAGTTTGTCGAAGAGGAGGCACTAGTGGTAGTAAGTAGTGCTGTTGGCTGTCGCTTCGTAAGCAAAAAAAAAGTATCGAATGCAATGTGCATTTTTCTTGCTTGCCACCACTCAAAATGAAATGTGAAGAAAGGGGGTTGCCGGAAAAAGAAGTGAGCCACCACGAAGAAGTATAATTCGTACACCCAAAAGGGGTGTTTTTTTGGAGATAGAGAGTGCAAGAGTGTGGTGAATTGTGCACTTCCCAGAATTGCGTCGTTCGTTCGTTGTAAATTAATCCTTCTGGTGTGTTGCAGATCTTTGCGATCTCTTATGTGTGTGTGTGGGCGCCCTCTCCCCCCTTGTGCATGTGTTTCCGTGCGTATGTGTACGCGTTTGTGTGCTAGTCAGTGATCCCCGCGCGCATCCGATGTGAATGTTAAGGAATGGTGGTGTTTCACACGTGGTCTACTACGTTTATGATGTGTCGTCGTTACGGCTCACTAGTAAGCTACTGCAGCTCGAGCAGTAGCATTAAAGTCGAAGCTAGTGGGCTTCTCCGATGTGGACGACGATGAAGCAGAATGCTCTCTGTCTCGTTCCATGTGCAGCACAGGAGAGCCTTGCAAAGTATTGCGAAAAGGATCGCCTACCACCGAATACCATCGCGATCGTCTGCTAAGAGACGCCGGAAATCGACGGGTCTTGTTAAAATATGTTGGTTGACCGCCAAATTAGCAACATCAGCGGGCACAATCTGCGTCAACAAGGATCACTTATAGCAACCGAATCCAAAAACTACGCCACGTTAGGCAATTCCAATCGCAGCACGCATTGAGAATCGGCGTGCAGCCTATCGCATTGCATACACCACGCCATCCAGAAAAAAGGGCTCAACTCCAAATTGTAAACGAAAATTTGTGAAATAATCTTCTCCAAATCGGGCAAGGCAAAACTCTTGTAACAGAGTAACTGGCGATCGAATATACCTTATTTCAACCTAACAACCCACAACATCCCAATCCCAGGATCTGTTTTCACTCCTCGCAGTAATCTTACCAATTTCGCATCATTGCACTCGTTTTGCGGTGGTTGTTGTGTGTGTGTGTGCAGAAGAAAGAATATAGCGTGCACATCCGGGAGGAAACACAGCGCCACATACGACGCACAACACGATTGTCTTATCTTCATTGCGCGTCGATCACTCCAACGAACAGATCCGCCTCCATGAAGCATCAGAGGCTAGAAAATGGTACGCGAGACTCGACATCTGTGGGTTGGAAATTTGCCCGAAACGGTACGAGAGGACAAGATTAGGGATCATTTTAAAAGGTAAGTGTAATGGTATCGCTAGGCATTTTGCATTCTGTAGAACTAATATCCGAGTATAGCTATCACAATTAATCGTAGGCATTCATAAAACGAAACGAATGGTTAAACCCAAAGAAATATTGTTTAGTAGAACGTTGTTCAACATAAATGAAATAGTACTAGAACTTGTTTAAGTATCCAAGTCGTTGTTTAGAAGGGTGTTGTATACTAAGCAAAATACGAAGTTCTTGTGTATGGAAAATATATCTTTCAATTTCGTAGTAATAAGCTTAAGAATTTTATCCAAAGACGTGCCTGCCATGTCAGTACCATAATTTGGGATGTAACACAGAACAGATTGATGACCCAAACAAAATGGACATACAGCGTTGTCGCTGGTCGATCTTCAGAGACAGATCAAGATTTGCTGTAACGACTGACAAATAAGTTAGTAAGCTAGATCATTTTCATGTGCGAAACATATGTGTGTTTCTCGGGCTGCTTCGGAAGAAAGATTGGAATTAAACGGTTGTCCATAACGCATGTTTTTAATTTCTGGTAAGGGGAAGATATGTGCGCATCCTCTTTCCTAGTTGGCATTGATTGCTTCTACATCTGCCCATACAGGGCCTATATTTTAGGCACGAAGTGAAATATGTATCATAACGGAAGTTCAGTTAATCTCTTCGGATGCGCCCTTTCAATACGTTCCCTTTGGCTGAGAACTATTGATGTATGCTGGCAGTAAGTACCGGTTTTACCTGAGATAGAAATAAAAAATGGAAGATAGTTTCAAAAGGTTCTTAGGAAGCAAAAAGTTTATTCTTTTTTTGCTTGCTTTGTTCACATAGGAAAAAATATAAGTTTATGTATTATTTTATAGACATCTGGGAATGTAAGTCTGATGGCTAGTTTGTCTAATATCAGCATACGTCCTAGTCAGAGTTAACTCAAGATATCCAACGTATAATTGCATACATGTTCTTGGTCTGGAGTTCGGGAATATTTTTTTAATATTAAACAAGATCCGTTTCCTTCCAGATTATTTAAGGTACGGAAAATGCGGCTTTCATCTGTCCATCGTTGATCGTATCATTGTTGTGTCTACCTTCCATATGTAGCATAAAAGCAGCAGATCATCGGACGGATCAGATTGATGCCCATAAATGCAATCAAAGCTTGCCATACTGCAGCATAATGATGACACTTGCCGCGGTACTAGATGCAATTTATGTGTTGAAACCTCGCTTGTAAGGCGTGCCCTTCCTGGTACATCAATAAACTTGAGTCTCGATGTGTAGAGCTCATAATATCCTTCGTTGCACTGGAAGCAATTCGTCAGTTAATTGACGATACTTCTGGATTGTATGCTTAACCTCAGCCTTTATATAGAAGCTATAAAATGCATGCTCTACCTAGGCGATCACTGTAACATTTGAATTATCGTACCATTTATAGTTGCATTTTACTCTACATTGAGGGGAAATTTATGAGTATCGAATTGCATTTTCATTGCTTTGGTTGCTCCTGCTGCTCCCGCTAACTGCACAATATTGTTCTTTACTATTAATGCAATACGTTTTATGGTCGTGTGGTGATTTGTGTTAATTTCACAACATGTGAAAACTTCTTTATTTGACATGATGTAACATATCACCTTTGTCGATAGCAACATAATTAGGACACGATATTTCGGTTTATTATCGGTAGGTTAACTGTTTAAATGTTTTTGACTTGTGTTTATAAATTACCGGAAGAAATTTGAATCTGTGGTTCATATTCGTAATTTACTCTCCAATTATGCAGCTAGCGTATTCTATTGATTTTATGCAATTTCCATGAATTTTTATGTATGGAACTGAGTTTTTGTATGAAACTCATGTAAGATGTAACGTTAAATTTTTTTTTTATGTTTTTGTTTTTGTTAAGCCGGTTTAACACTGCAAACGCATCCGGAGGTTAGCTATGTTAGTGTATATGTGTAGTTTGAGCGGACGAATATTGAAATTATACAATTTTACTAATTTTGGAGTTGAAAATCGATAAATAATTGAATGAAGCGAAGAAATGAAAAAAGCATACACGTAATAGCATGGACCAATGTTTTCCGTAGGGTTAGTACATTTTATTTGTATCTCACTATCTCTCGGCTCTCGTTCGTTCGCTCGGGTTGATTGCTCTCCCGCTCTACCGCACGTTCTTTAACTACCTCTCCCTTTCTCGTCTGTGTGTGTTCGCCCAACAGCAGGCAGCCAAGTCATCGTTTCGCTTCGGATCGTTTGCCACAGCGCCAGTGTGCATGAATGTGTTTGTGTATCAGACGATATGAATAGCGCACTGGCACTGGCTAAGTGGGAAGAAGACCGTATCACGTATGCGAAAGCAGGATGAGTAGCTTTAGCCATTAGCGAAAAGGTGAGAGCATGATCGAGTCTGTTCGTTTCACGTACACATGCAGGAAAGGGCGTTCGGGCAGCAGAGTAAATCCTGTTTTTTCTTCTTTTCTCGATGGCTTTTTTTATTCTCTGTTGTGTACCACCGTGCGCTTGGAGTGTTTTTCCACGGGTCTGAAAGCGCTCTTGGGTATGTAGTTTGTAGTTGTACAAGTGTGTGTGCACTCGCTTATGTTCCCCATGGCAGTAGATAAGATAGGAGAGGAGTAGAATAGCAGTAGCAAATACAACCGGTGGGAAGCGTCTGCATAGCAGTTGCTAAAGGCGCACAAATGAGCTATGGCTGAGGAGAGGTTGTGAAATGAAATAACTGCGGCCATTGCTGTGCAAGAGCGAAAGAGAACCCAGCATATTTCGGTTGTATGCGCGGCCCCATTTATTATTAGCTGGAGTTTGCGTGTGTCTGTTTGCGGTCCAGATGGAAAAGCAAAGCGCCATTGCAGAAAATAATCACCCGGTGTGGAGTGGGGGAATGGATATGTTTCGTTGCATTCGCTCGTACCATTTTATTTCGTTTTTCTCGCTCACACGCACACGGAAAAACAATCTTACGATGAATGATCAAGCAGCAGCAGCAGCAGCGGGGCTTTTAGAGTTTGTCGGAATCGGGAGGGTTTTGAAGTCTCCCTCACTCTAGAAGAGGGAGCTATCATTCTTTATAGACGAGCATTTGGAGAATCGGAAAGATTATGCGGAAAAAATCTCCCAGAGACCCCGGAAGCACGTTTCCCTCGGCAATACTCTCGTTTCTACCCAAAAGTCCCGGGAATCATACGTACACACGAAGGACTGTAAATCAAGATTTTTGAATGTATGCGTGTTCGTAACGAATGCCCTTTATGCTTCTGTATTGGTGGTCAATTTCCACACTTTTGTTCCTTTCTAGGGACCACTGAGCCCTAGGAATATTGGCCTTCGCTCACGGTTTGATGTGTGTGTTTGTGTGGAACTGAACGTCCTTTCCCGGTGCTGCTAACTGAGAATGCCTCATACACATAAACTTTGGTTCGCTAGAGAAGTATAGCAACAGAAACAATGTCTAAGCATCTGACCGAGATGGATACATCGGATCTATCTCGCATTAATCATTGGTGAGAAAATTTCGCGCGGTATATTTATTCTATTTGGCCATCGTTTCTTCGCCATCATCTTACTGTGTATTCTATGTCCATCCTTTTGAACCAGTTCGATTTCGTTTTTGCAATGGTCATATGCTGCTGTTATTAGTAGATCCCCTTTCCATCCGTTCACTTCATACTGCCTATTCTAGGATCTGGGCGTGCGGGTAGAAGCAGGAATTAAACGTTTCCCTTACTTTACGTCTTGTTTCTCGTTCTCGCGAATAGCAGAATGGTGTTCGCTCGCTTACACTCACCCTCCAGAATACACCTGTTAATGCGATTCCTAGTTTATGCTGCTCTATTCCGTTTGCTTAGCAGATTACGGAGCAACAACCGCATTTATTTGAAATAAATAGAAAAAAATACTGAATGGAGAGTATTAAAATTTCATTGTGGTAAAATAAATTAATAGGAAAGTTTGGACGACCAAATTAGGGATTGATAACAACAAGTTTCATTTACTCCGAAGGGATCTGCTAGCTACCCGTTTGCTTTGCTAATTCAGAAATTTAGTCCACACTAACAGTTTAGTTTATTATTTTATTAGTCTTGGTTCGCATTTTTTGTTGCAGCATTTCAGCTTTTGAAATTTAAGCCATCATTATATGAAATTAAGAGACCTATTCCTAGATTTAACCTCGATGCGAGCGATGTGAGCACTGGTCAACTCATACTTCACTATTGGTACGAAAGGATGTGATTTGAATTATGATTGCAATATTATCATTAATTTGACACCAACGGATGTTTTATAGAATGTTTAAACCTTGGGAAATGTTTAATTATTTGTTTTGAACTTTTGAAATCTTGTCGTTGCGCTTTCAAATGTGATACTAACGAGCAACTCATTACTCAAGTCCATTTGATTCCATACATCTGTGTTGCTTCTGTGCTTTGGCTTTAAAAACTTGTTGTCTTTCGAAGGTTCTTCCGTTCCAGAGAAGTTCATATTATAAATTCCCCGTGCAGAATACCGCTTTGTCCTTGTATGTGCTGCTGCTGCTCTCTTCTTCTGCCCTGGGAAATTTATTTAGCACATCGAATGTGTTCTATCTATTCGAATACACCCAAAAGCAGCAATAATACCATTATTGCTCTTGGGATGTTCTGTAGGCACTCCGTAAAGCGTATAAGTACAAACCACGATTAAAAAGAAAAAAAAACTCTTGAATGCGAAGTCCTTCCTAAACAAACTACCACTCACCGCAAGTTGTGGAAGGCACAGTATTTGGGATGTGTTACACATAAGTGTATGATGGACCACTTGAAGCAAACAAAAAACACAAAAAATAAAAAAAAATGAAACAAGAAGAATGTTACTCACTAAAATACCCATTGAAGAATGTATAGAAATAACATGTACTGTTAGCTACATACTAGTGTATGTGATGATCCAGTGTCGTTACGAAATTCATATTGAGCGTTAACTTTGGCTTTACCTCGTGCTTTTCTGTACAGACAATTCACATCATGGACTTTCTACGTTTTAAATTTAATCTCTATTTTATCTGTACAAGTCATTTAATTAAACTTTATATTTTATTCCATGTTCTAAGTACTTCAAGCGGCCTCTGTTTTTGGTCTAGAATACAATGTCCTGCTCATAGTTGGTAGGACGGTGTTTATAAAGCTTGACACTCCAGAAATGGTAGTGGCTTCATACTTTTGGCAACGACCGACAACGCTCGTTGAAATTATCAACCGTAGTAAGCAACCCAAATGCCCGTTACCAATACTACCGAAGCAAACGGGGACGGGAAACGCACACACTCATCGTTTCCAAGCTGTTATGCGCATTTCAACATATCGGGAAGGATTCGCCCTTCGCACTCGAGCAAAGATGGTAGTGTGAGTGAGAAAATTTGCGTCGTTTCTTTCTCTCGCTCTCGCTACAGCACCACCGGACGAAAACACCACTGTTGTGTGCTTGCTGGGCTGCCTTTTCTTCTTGCTGTAGCGGAGTGATCTTTTTTCTGCAGTGTGACATCGTAAAGGCAATACGCTTTGCGCGTGTATGTGTTGTCGAAAATGTTATTTTTTGTTTTCTTCATCGGGGGCAAGAGATGTTTTTTGTTATGTGCTCGTTACCATCGCTCTAAGTAGATATCCGGTTTTTGTGGAATCAAGATTCAACCAGGAAACAAGGCGAAGATGAAGAAATGAAAAACCGAAGAAAAAAAACCCCTTCGCCATCGTGTTTTAAGGCATTTTGTTTTTGATCACAACGAGAGCTACAGCAGAAGCAATTTTCATCTTCTGTAGAGTAAAAGCAATGGCAGGAACGTTTTGCGTTTATGTGCAAAAGAGATAGAGGAGCACGAAATCTTTAGATCTTTTTCGTTGTGCGGTTAGCTTCATGGGTGTGTTTGTGTGCTTTTACACCTTCCCGGATGCGCTTCGTCATGCGTTTTACCCGATAGAAGCACACAAATACACTGGCATTAATTTTTTTTATTGCTACTTCCATTGCCTCTCTCTTCTTGCTTTTACTCGCTTACATCGTTGCATCGTAATCCCTGGTTAGTTACTGCGCGTATTGTTTTCTTCTTTTTCCAATGAAACAAAAGCAAATTAACCTCAGAAGCTCGAAATACGCGCCGCAACACACATTGCAGCAACTCTTCAAAAGCGCCCCAACCAACCAACCGAGGCAAGAACCGTTCCGTTCCGAAGGACCAAATTCGATCTCCAACTATGCGTGTGTGTGTGTGTGCATGCGTTGCTATCTGCGTCATCGCGACGCGAGGCTTCGTGAGAGCAGCGCACTTCACGCTTGCCTGGTTGGCTAGAGCAGTCGAACGGCGGAATTGCCGGCTGATGATGAACGGATGATATTATAAAAGGTGGACGTTGGTATAAGTGAGAAGCACTACGTTGTACTTTTTCCCACTCGTTACAGGCCGCCTGCCTGCGATAACTCCGGCGGTTTTTCTCTCCCAGCCCACCAGGCTTTCGTGTGAGCCAGCGGACTAAAGCGTCAAAACAATGTGTGCTTGAGAGCTGGAATGTTTGTGGAGCAGGGTGCAAAAGGGATGGGGGGAATTGTGTATAGTGGTGTTTTTTTCTCTCTGTGTGTAGAGAGTGGTTGGATCGATCCACAAGAGGGGGCTGACTCGCAGCAGCAGAAGAACGAAATCGCAGTAAAGTAGTGTGCTTGTTTTTTGGTCTGTTTCTTGCCGCTTTGCCATGTCCGAGTGCGGATGGCTGCGAGGAGAAGGAGCGTGAGAGAGAAAGCGCCCCAAGTACACTACGGGGCGGAATGAGATGGATGGAATGGGAAAAAACGCTCTCGACGTTGTCGCGGACCGATGTTTTCCGTAGGGTTAGTATATTGATTTTAATTGGATGGCTCGCCGTAAGCGCACGAATGGGAGAGAGCAGGAGGTTGGAAGAAACGATGCGTGTGTGCGCCTGCGCCTGCGAGAAGGCATGAGCGAGGCGTGCGTGCGAGCGAGAAGGATGATCGTCGTGAGATGTAGATTGCTGTGTGTTCATGCATGGAACACAACGTAAGCGTGTGTGTGTAAGAGTTGGTTGGGTTTTGCTTAGCACGGCGTTCCAGGGCGCACACGCCATCGCTTTGTGTGTGTGTGCTCTCGTGCGTACAGTGACTCTTGCTGGCGCGAGCGACCATCATCGTCATCGCCCTGGGATTTTATCGGTGTGTTAACCCTGCTCCTATACTAGCCCGTTGGGCTTCGGGCGTGTTATATGCGAGTGCGAACGAAATGGGGAGTAAAACGTACGCAGAGCGAATGAGACAAAACAATATGGCGCACCTCATGCGATACCTTTTGCTAACATCAGCACCTCCACCGTGCGTTGGCAGGCAGGGTGTATGGATTTTAGTTTTTTTTTCTGTAGGATGTGAATATTTCTCTTCACTACGTGTTTGAGAGGTTACGCTTTTGAGACGATGACGACGCACCTCCAAGAAGAAATCCGTCACCCGTGTATTTCTTTGTACATCATGATGTGTTGTATGCGCTGAATGCGAAGTTACAAGACGCGCGTCGTCGTGTACAAGTAGTGCGAACGGAAGAGCAACAGAAAGAAAGAAAGAAAGAGAGAGAGAGAGAGAGAGAGAGAGAGAGAGAGAGAGAGAGAGAGAGAGAGAGAGAGAGAAAGAGAGCGAATAATATTTTGGAGAAACGTTTACTTTTTTTTACTTTTGTGGTGTTCATATCCAAGTAGCAGGGGAGTCCTACCGGACCACCTCGATTCATTTCTCGCGCTTTGTAAACGCCCTTCAACCGTCATCGCTCGTCCACGCACACGCACCACGTCCCACAGCTTGCTGCCGTACTGCTGGCAACAACCCTTCGAGAAACAAGACCAAGCCGCCGCCCCAGACGAGTCCGTTTACTAGAGGAGCTCATACTATTCGCTTTTTCGTTCTGTCCTACACTGTAGCACTCATTTTGTAAGGATGTGAAGTTTTTATTCGAGGCCTTCTCTTACCTCGAGACGAATCGATACAGACGCATACTGACATTACTAACACTACTACCGTCGTGTGCGTATTCGTTTACGAAAGGCCAGGGCGCTGAGTAATGTTCCGCTGGGGGGCGTTCGCGCGTGCGTATGTGTACGCACGTAGCAAAAGGTAACACGTATGTGTGTTGTGTCGTAATTTTCCATATCGCACCATGCCGAACCAAATCGTCGATTCTGTTACTTTACCATTTTGTGTATAACTGCGGAATCAATTTCAAATATCATGGGAAACCTAAATAATGGGGAAATAATATGCGACGATGACGAAGGATTTTTTATAATAAGTTTCCAGTTACCTTTGATTCTTTTTCGGTAAAGATGTGCTAAGAAACTGTTTATTCATTTGCTTGATGAATGAAATAATATTTGTTTATCTTTTTTGAATAAGTAATCTATTTGTTTGAAAAAAAAAAAAACACGTATTCACGCATGTCAATGCTATTTTCGTCCTTAGTCGATATCTCGTCACACCATGACCATAATTTCCTTCCGGTGTTTCACGCGATGGCTTGCCCATTTCTAGCGGAATGTGCTATAACTATTATTGGATGCGGGATATACCCTTGTTTTTGCGTTACACGTTGTTCATAGAGGATGTACATGACTATTCATTGCTTTTTT